>JAPDSC010079329.1:0-10192 GCA_026290005.1 Latrodectus geometricus | reverse complement strand
TTAAATATCAATAGATATTGAAATTTTATTTAAAATTTGTTTAAAATATTCAACAGATGTTATTGAAATATCATTAAGAATAGGTCTAAATAAAATTTAAAGACATTTTTTGTTTTACATTAAAATTACCGACACATTTATTAAAAATTTTGATTGAAACTAAAAATATTTCAGAAATTTTAATTTAACCATAAAAAATGTTCAAAAATAAATTGAATGGCTGTTAAGTACTTAGATTTTTAAAATAAAACTTCTTATTGAAAAACATTTTTTCGTTAAAAGAAATTCTAAACTAACTGGTGCTTTATTTTATAATTTTTAAAATCACATTTTATAGATCCTCTAAGACCAAACGATGCAAGACCAATATCAGATTCAGCACCTTTAAAATTTAAGAAACACTTCAGATGTTACGACGAATTATTTTTCAAAGATGTAAATTCTTCCATTAAAAAGTATATGCCATCAGTTATGATAAAAATCAATAAATGAATTAAAATTCTCTAGAAAATTTTATTGTTCTTTTATTTGATTATTTTTTAATTTGATAGATAGTTTATTTTTAAGGGTAGTTGTGTTTTCAGCAGCAGTGTTTATTAACATATTTATTTTCTTATGTGTAACATAAAAAGATACATATGTTAATAAGTAATGTGTACCATGAAAATAGATAGGAATGTTTTACATTCACATTATATTAATTCTTAAATTAAGTGAAACATGACAACTTAATTAAATTCAATTGAGTATTTTGTTTTATGCTTTAATAATATTGTTGATATGTTTGAATCAAAATCTGTTTTTTATAAGAAAAATTATCTTAACGATTTGTTTAGCAATAAATTTACAGTTCGTTTTATTCAGTACAATTATAAATAATTAATAATATCATTTTATTTTCTATCGTAGCCATCTGAGCCACGCCGGGGGACCAAGTGGCATCCTGAGGCAGAGGAGTTTTTGGTAAATTTCTGTTATATATACTTTAGAAACATTGCAAATATTTTTCCCATTTGAATTTTTGTTTCCTCGAAAGATTTTATATATAATCTATACAAGCTATTAAAGGAGTTTACTTTTTCAAACATAAAAATGATTAGACTTGTAGTTACAAAGCATAATGTACCATGATATGATTAAAGTAGCATACAGTGAAAGGAATTTGAAACTATTTTATTTGATAACATTTTATTAATATACTCTATGGAAAAAATTGTTAGGAAGTTTTTAAAATTAAATTCAATGCAAAATATTTTTTGCAGTTGAAATACGGTATTTTAATGATTTTGGAAAGCGCTTTAGGGTTAAAAGAAAAATTCTCTCTGAATTATATATCTTTTCTTTTTGATATTCGCGGAGTACCATTTCTTACTTAAGCAGCAGTACGAAACAATTTATTCAGAACTTCATGGTATTTTTTTTTACTTCAAATTACACCTTATAGCAAAGCAGAGAATCTCAGAATTTTGTTAAAGACTGAAATCTCTTCCGAAAGAAAATAAAACTTTATCTAATAGTATAATACGAGGAATGGTTGCCAAGTTGAAAATCGCCCAAGAACTAATGAACTCCGGTAAACTTGGGGGTCTTGGGTTTTTGGTCACGAGGTATCGATTGGCGTCGGTTTTGAAGCCCTACGGTCGAGCAGTTCGGAGTTACAGATCGGAGTTACCAATGGATTCACAAATTTTATTATGGCATGTATTGTTTTGATAAATCCCAGTTGAAAATTTAAATCTTCGAGTTGGCTTCGATACCTGTTATCTCCGAACGGAACTCGGTCACCCGCTAATGCTTATTAACTCAATAACTCATTTCTGTGCTGAAATTCATTTTTCTGAAAAATTATAATTTAGAAATCTAATTTAGTGAAAATAATTTTATAAGATATCAATTTTGCTATATTGCAAATAATTTTTTCTGAAAACGGGAGAAAATGCTTTTAGTGAGATGAAAATTGATAAAATTTTGCAGTTAAAACATTAGTTTCATTTTAAACAGTGGCTTATTAATTATGAATTGATGTAGTAATTGTGTCCTAAGCTTTTTTGAGGCAGAATTTTCAGCATCAGAATTTAGTTCGTCTGTACATTTTTCCATACAAAAGTATATTGCAAATTATAAAAATACTTAAAATTAAAAAAACAAATGAAAAACAATGTCAGTGTTTGTTAGTGTGTTGTTGTGTTGCTTAGTTCTTTTTAGTTTTCCATAAAAATTATATTATTAGAAATTAAATATTTAAAAGTTAATAACAAAGAAATGAAATACTATGTCGACGTTTGTGAGTCAGTATTTTGCGATAAAGAAAATAGAATTTCGGAAATAAAATAAATATAAACTATAATTGTTTATCTTTTTCGCAGTTAGCAGATTTATTACCGTATCTACCTTTTATCATGACCTAATATCCTTGACATTATACATCCTTTTTTCTTTTCTTTTTAAATTTTATAAAGTAAAAATATAGATTAAAATAATTACTCAAATGCCTTTTTCCTAAAGGAATTTGTATTTCATTTTTACTAGGCGATACTATTTTTCTTTCAAAATTTTTATACTTATTATAACTTATTAAAAAAACTTGTTATCTCTAAAATTTTAAAAAATTAATATAAAAATATTTTGTCTAACTCTGATTTTATTGGACGTTTTGAAAGATTTGATTTTTATACTTCATATAATGAATTACTATGCATTTTTTTGATTAATGTGTCAGAAATTTTCAAAGTTTTTCTCTAACGTTGAGCATTTTTTCTTACAATACAGCCGAAGAAACCAGTGGTGGAAGTAATAGTAACTGAACTCTGGAGGTAAGAAAATTTTATAATTATGCTTTTAGCATGTTTACTTACATTTTATTACATTACCGTTCTCAAAATTATGATTTGTATAATGGCAAGTTTTTAATTTCATCTGCTTGTTGCTTGTTCATTCGTGAGATTTAACAAGTGCGAAGGACTTATAGCTGTTTTGCATTGTTAAAATTTCTGTCCTCTTGAAAATGAATGAGAGAAACTTGCCCAAAAATCCCATCCTTGTAGAAGATGCATTGGGTCTGTCACGACAATCTGCCTTAGAAACTATACACGCAGTTTCCGTTTTCCCTTATCTATGCTGATGGGAATAAAAACGATGATTCTCGTTCCGGTAGTAGTGTTGTCATTAAATCCTCGAATGGAATTGTTAAAATAAAGAAGAGAAATTCTGACTTCAGTTCAGTTTTGAAGAGTGAGCTTATAGTCATCGAAGAGGAATTGAGCGCTGTTTAGTTTTTACAGATTTTAGGGCAGTGTGATTTTTGTCTGACAATCGTAGCGCCATCCAATATCTTTCATACTGGCGAAGAGTTGGGGATAGGTCTTGAATCGCAATTCTTGTCACTCTGTGAAGTGCACCTTCAGTGGATTCCTTCGCATGTTGATATATGGGGAATGAAACAGCAGACGTTCTGACGAAGGAAGGTTCTGAAGAACCAGTTACAAATTCACTGACATATCTTGCACTGTATTCCATTAGAAAACATGCTGTTAGGCAAACTTGGCTCATGTCCCGAGTCACCTCTGATATCATGCTGATTGTCCTGGGAGATTCCGTGCTTGTGATTGCGATAGACATGTTCAGACGGCACTTTACCCGATTCTTCAGTAGACATCTGAAAGGACTCACTTACGAGAGAGATCTCAAGATGTACCCAAATTGTCCTAAATGTAAAGATATAACGGCATCACCGGTTCTTGAATCCATGGGATCGTCTCTTGAAGACCTACACAAGCCTCCTTTGCTTATTTTTGATTTTCCGAGAGTAAGTGGACTCGTGGACTTCGCGCGTCTAATATATTCCTAAACATGGAGATTAGTAACAACAACAAAACGATTTCCATCTCGTTAATAATAAGTTGCTTCAAAATTACAAAGGGTAGCTCTAGTTACATTCTGGATTGAATCGGGAAATACAAAAAAAGCAATACTCTATAGATAGAAAATTTCAAGCCTTTCTTCAAAAACATTTAAGTTACTAATATTGTAATATTATTACTAATTATGTATATTATGTACATAGTTACTAAAATTGTAATTTTACTAATATTAAAAAAATTCAATTTTTTTTTTTTAAATAATAATTTTATAAAATATGTAGGGTGTATTGGATTTTTTATAAATAAATTAGAAATTTTTTTCGTGTTACTATGGTAATATAGATCAGTGTAATGAAAAAAATTGTATATATTTATTTTTTGAAAAATATGCAAAGGTATTTTTTGTATCCGAACCTACCTGTCACTTAACTAGTTATGGATATTATGTCTTTCATTTTTCTTTGCATGTTTATCTTGATTAAAGCAACTCACACCATTTCATAATCGAATTTGTATTTCAATGTTATTGCTTATAAAATTCTAAGGTTTCATTAAAATTGAAATTTAAACACGTATATAAATGAAAAGATAAAATTGTGTTTGTTTTTCTTAATTTAATCTTTCATGCTTCGATTACTTTTACATACATATTTAAATATAGTATAAAAAAATTTCAACTGACGTATAGTTTTTTCCCATCTTGACCATACATAGAAATTTCTTTTGGTTAATTTAATTTTATTCAGTTTTCGGTTATATTTACATTTGTACTGAAATGCTTAAATTAAAATACTTTTTAATTTTTTTTCAACGTAACCTTATAGCAAGCAACAGAATAATTAGCACTAGTTACAACCAACTTAACAGTTCGTAGGTTCGAATCCCACCTCATTCGTACGTTTGAATCAGATCGCAATTTACCTTAAGCTATAATAATAAGGAGTAATTATAATAATAAGATTTCATTCAGGTCTCATCAATTTTAATCAAAATTTTAAATTTAATGTTAAAATTTAATGTTAAAATTTAAGATTTAAATCCCCGTTATAGGCATATTAAAGTGCTATACAGTGTGAAATGAGTCATAATATTATATAAATACATTGATCTTTTTTTTTTATTTAATCTAACATTTATAGCAAAGAAAAGAATACGAGAAATATTAGATGATTTCAAGAAATAGGTTTCTTCAATCTTGAGTTGCTTTCAACTATATAAAAAAATGCAGAAACAATTCTAAATAATTTTTACCTTCTTGCATGTTTTAAGATCCTACAGATGCGCACACTTTTTAATGCATGCTGCTTAGTTGTATATTCAAGATTTAAATTTTACTAATTATTCAGCCATTATTGTATGCTTTTGATTTCATGAAAATAACCCTAGTAGTAGACACAAATTTTTAGGATAGAAGATCACAAGTTCGATTCTAGCGAATACTGACAAAATCCATATTTTGCTATCCCATTTATCAGAAGGATTTTTCGTTTTTCTTTCTTTGCTGTATATAAATTTTCCATTATCTATGATAAATCCGTAAAACAAAATATAAGATTTGAACATGTATAATGTGCAAATTATCAATGCAAATAACAAAAACAGTTGATTGGCTTATTTAAAGAAATAAATTGATCAAAGTTGTAGCATTATTACGGTCCTCAAGGGGATAAGAAAGATGAAATATTAAATCTTAAATTTTTATTTATTTTTTTTTATTTTTATTTATTTATTTATTTATTTATTTATTTTTTTTTTTTTTTTGCAATAATAGAACTGATATCAGATTAAACTGGTATTGAACTGGCAGAAATATCTCCTCGCACTTGAATTCGAGTTTCACATGCATTTGGAGAAAGGACATTGACCCGTGTTTTTTGAAATTTAAGTATATTGCCGTTTTTGTTTGTTTTTATCCACCATTTAAAAAAAAGATATATTTTAAAATATTTAATAATAATAAATCAATAATTATAAAATTATAGAAAGTATTTTTGGTTTTCTTTTATTCATATGAAAATAAATTTCAAAGTTTCCTTGATTAAATTGTTTATCGTTAATCTGAAAGAGCGAAATGCGTTTTAAAATATTATTTAAAGGATTGTTTAGGTTATATTTGTTTAAAGGCAATGTTTTTAATGAAATCATTAACACATTTTACACAATTGTTATGCAAGGTAATAATTAATTCTCTTGAGTATGTTGAGGATTTAATTATTATTATTCGAACGAATATTTGGTGAATGAAGTCAGAAAGAGCGTCTTCTGTTTTTGAACCGAGCAATCCCCCATCCTTCGAGAGAAGAAGTACGAGTTTGACTCATAGATAACAGTATTATCTGGATCTTCCAATTTTGTCAGAGAAGACCTAATGCCTGGCTCCCAACGCCCCCAGACAGCCTATACAATGCTACAACTTTTAGGGGTTTGGGCACCATTCTTTGGTGTGCTTTCTTAAAAACAAATGCGGAATAAAACATATGTCAGAGGAATTCTCCCGAATGAGAGTTTAGAAAGCAAAATACTGTAACTGTAGAGATGAATATATGGCATCTTATGGCAAAAGCCCTGCGAACCCCACGAACAAAAACAAAACCCCTCGGATCGCTAATATTAACAAAAAAAAAATATATTATGTTTGTTAGAAAGGAAGTTTCATTTGCAAGCAATTGGTGTATCCAACCGCAAAACTAACGAACAACTTCCCACCCTCTCCTTGAATTAATAGAAAATTACCAATAATATTGAATTCTTCTAACATGTAGATTTCCACCAAACCAGTGGTTGAAAATCCGCAGTCATGAAGACATCATTGAGTCTTAAATTAGTAAAAGAGATCAAGACTATTTTTAAAGATTTTTCCTGTTCCACTTGCAACAATTTCTATAACTGAAAAAGCATCCCCACCCCAACGGATAAGATGCATTCATTATTCAAAGCATTAAGTATAAAAGATAACAATATTGAATAAAAAAATTCAACACAATAACAGGATTCTGTATTAAAATTCAAATCAGATTCGTAAGCGCTGTCAATTATTGGAGATCATTTCATCGCATATTCCGGATATTGTACTCTTACATGAGACTAAACTTGATAATCAAAGAAAGTTTTAATATCCCAAATTATGTCACACATAGTAATGATAAATCCTCTAATATTGGTGCACTGCCATTATAATTCGTTCAAAAATTAAACATAATAAAGTCCCCACGTCGCGATTATTTTACACCCAACCATAGACAACCAGGAAAACATTGTTTTGATTTCATTTTACATACATCCAGAAGCTAATTACGCTTTATCTATTGAACAATAAAACTTATTAGCTTTTAATAGTAATATCATTATGGCTGGAGACCTAAATACAAAACACCCTGATTGAGAATATGCATATCAAAATGGATTTTATATTAGGTCTCCATTGAATAATACTCATGTAAGCCTAGTTAAACCAGATAAACTCACTCACTATGAGCAAACGTTTGGAAATTATATTGACTTAATGCAGACCAGAGGGCTTCCAATCCCAACCTATATTATAACTGTTGAGTAATTGAATTCTGATCATTACCCGGTTTTGACTTATTTCGGTAACTGTAACAACTCGTATATTAAAAACGTTAAGAGCAAAACAAATTGGTCTAAATTTCGAAGTAATATTTATAATAAGTTTAATAACATTGCTGAAGCACTAAGTCTGAAACTGAAATCGATGTTAAAGTGAAAAAAATGACAAATACTATGATGGATGCCCTTAAAAGCAGTAAAATTAACAAAATAAAATGTTCTTCAAAATAAACTACGGGACAAAATCCCTACACTCATTAAGGAAAAGAAGAAATTTAGAAAAATTAATAATTGGTGCTGAATTAAGGACATTAAACCCACATTAATTCACTCAAAAAAGAAATTGCCATTTTTAACAATAAGTGGAATGAATATTTATCCAACCTAAATACAGACGACGGATCCTTTTGGAAGATAGTAAATAAATGAAAAGTCATCACTACCTCCACTGAAAGATGGCGCCACTATGGCATATGGAATATGATTACTACGAAAATTAATTATAGAGGACGCTTTATTAATTAGTCCAAAACAAGCAAAAAAGCTAACCGGAATCATTATTATTTAATTAGCAGTCATGTTTTGAATTATTTGGCATCTGTCAATAGTAATAAAAACGACACTGAAAACATTAATTTAGCTTTGTTGGAAAATGGAACAATTAACCTCAAACTTTAAAAAAGTCCGACTTATAATCACTAACAAAATTTTGAAACAGCTACAGGTCATAGCAAGATGTTATATCACGGAAATCATAAGTGATATCCTAAAATTTGGATACTTTCCTCTAAAATGGAAAGAAGCTATTATAGTCATCCTTAGAAAACCAGGCAATAACCTTAAAGAACCCAACTAATTACCACTCCATCTCATTTCTTTCAACCCTAGCTAGCTGGTTGAAAAATTTACATTGAAGAGACTACAAGAACACGATTACCGAAATAATATTATCATTCCACATTCGTTTGGGATTAGGGAAGTGTTATCAACATTTCACCCGTTATTAAGAGTAACAAAAAAAAAAAAAAAAAAAAAAAATTCCCAAGGAATTTCATACGAGCAATCAACAGGTGCTATTTCCAAAGTATTTAACAGAATTTGATGCCAAGACTTGTCAGTAAAATTATTAGCAATAATTTTCTCCGATATTTGTTAATTTTAAATACTAATTACCTTAAAAATAGATCTTTTAAATTCAAAATTGATAATGAATTGTCTTCATGTAGAAATATCAAAGCTGGAGTTGCCCAAGGTTCTATTATGGGGCCTTTTCTTTTCAATTTATATGTTCTGACCTTAACAAAATATATTTAAAAAATAATGAATTAAAATTCTAAAATAATCTGGATAAAATCAAAAATGCTGAATTACAAAAATTAGAAAATTATAGCCAATATGAATTAATAAATTTCATATTATATATCAGCAAATATCAGTTTTAAGATTAAAACCAAGTTGTTTGGAACATTAAATCAATACAAAGTAGAATCCTTTCCAAAAAAAAAAAAAAAAAAAACCTCTGATTCGTGCGTTTTTGCCTCATTGACTCTGTTTTACTTTCCCAAGAAACTTTAAACGCTGTTAATTATATAATGAATTAGAAGTAAACTTTATATAAAAAATTAACAATAAGCTACGACACACTTCAAATTTCCTTACAACGTGCACAAAAGTTAATGAGAAGTGCGCATGATCACTTATGGCATTTTTATACCTGCACATGCGCAGTCTAGTTTACCGGAAAATGAAATTCTTGCATGCTGCGAATATCTGCTAGTTACTAAAAGATTTTAATCTTAATAACATAAAAAAGGGAAAGTAGTTACTAGTTAGTTTATTTTTTTCCTTGAACTGTTCTCTATTACAGATTTTATGAATCGAACTTATCTGCTTTATTTCAAGACATGTGTTTCTTAATCTCCACCAACTGACTTAAAGCTTTTAAGATAATTTAAAACCAAAAACAGTTACCTGTGTAAAGTTAAAATTTGAAATTATGAGTTATTTTACTTGCTGCAACGACCTAAGGGTTCCCTCCCTGAAATTCTATCGGTTGATTCTATGCAGACTAAACTGATGGACTATTCATCTCCGACAGAGACGAGTTTGGATACCAATGCTGATGTAATCGTGCCTCCTTCAAACAGCGTTATGTGGGCTAGTGTTTCGGATGTGCTCCAACTCAATATCAGTGCCATACAAATTTGCGCTCCTTCAAACTCCGTGGATAGCCGTGGGCCCAAAGGCCCATTTTAATGCCATCAAGTGCAGTATGCGATTAGTGCTTCAAATAGTGATGCAAATTTATCATGCAATGTTATGAAAAATATGCTTTCAGAGTTATTAAAGGCTTCGAGCCTAAGCTAGACGAGTATCTAGCCCTTGATCCTTCAGTGCCTATCCCGAAAATTGACAGGTGCAATTTTCTGTGTCAAATCATCTGGAGTCCTGAACTCCTGAAAATATTCGCCTCATCCCAGAAACTAGTGCTGCGAAATATTGAAAACATCGATGTCAAGTATGCCAAAAAACCAGTTTGGATACATAACAATGGGTTTCATCAGCAAGCCCTTATTCACTGCCCGAAGCTTGAGGGGTAAGCACTCCCAAATGAGATACTGTCTTATTTCCAACTGCATGGTAGCGTTAAGTTACTAAATGGTAAAAATAGTTCTGGTAATGTTACGATGTCAAATGATACTGTTTCGCCTAAAAATATTAATAATAATTCTGAATTTTTAAGTGTATCAAATGCTATGCCTAAA
>JAPDSC010079322.1:0-12384 GCA_026290005.1 Latrodectus geometricus | reverse complement strand
AAAAAAAAAAAAAAAAAAAAAAAAAAAAAAAAAAAAAAAAAAAAAACTTTTTTTTTATTTACTGTTGATTAGCTTTACTTATCATGAAAACAATATTATATATGTGTGTGTGTTGGCCATGAATATGAAAATATAATTACAACTTTATAATAATTATGACTAAGCACTCGTACTAATGTTGTTGTTATTGTGTGCCAGCCAGGCCGGCAATATGGGGTGCGCTGCTCCACTTTTCCAACTGAACCATATTAGGTGTGGAGTCCGACTTCCTCAGTACACACATGCCATAAGTACCTGTTTATAGGGTAGGCAACCATTCACACACAAAGAAAGGACAAAGACAAGAAAGAGAGAGAAAGTACATCCATGCCCGAGACAGGATTCGAACCCAGGTCCCACCCATCTGTAGTCAGGTACGCTAACCACTAGACAGGTTGGGCAGCACTCGTACTAATAATTTCATTATTAGTGACTCTTTAGGGTACTAAATTCAATGAAAATTTAGCAATAAAAATTACACAATATTTATAAATAATTATTCAATCACATGAAATCTGCGCAGTAAAAGCTATATAAACTTGATTTATATCAGTTACACGGTAAAAATGAATTTTAAAAAAGATTGTGTGTTAACTTAAACTATTTTACAAATATTTGCATACTGTTATATACTTTATTATGTTCTAAAGTAAATTAAAATGTCATCATTCATCAAATATAAACTGTTATTTTTTATGTTTAACATATACTCTATTATACATAAAAACAGGAAGCATATTTAGAAAAACAGTTCGAAATTGAAATAATTAGGTTGAAATTAATAAATATTCATTGCTTAGATTGTGGTTTACGGCCAATGGGATCATCAGTTCGTCGTAGAATAGTAGGAGGACAAAGTGCTAGTAGTGGTTCTTGGCCTTGGCAAGTAGCATTATACAAGGAAGGAGACTTCCAGTGTGGAGCCGTACTAGTATCAGATACTTGGTTAATCTCTGCTGGACATTGCTTTTATAGGTATAAGATACAATTTATATCACCACCAATTCTTTTAATGAAAAAACCTACGTAAAACCTAAATAAATACTTTAATTATTAACATGACTGTAACGCAAAGTACCATGATTACTGTTATTAGTGAATTTATTTTGTTTTTTATTAAAGTAATTTATATACATATTTATAAACATAGTTATTATAAGTAAAATTTGAAATTATTTCACTTTTAAGGAATGCAAAAAAAATTTCCTAAAATTACTAAATGGAACACTATACCATGAAATGTAAACATTTTTTCAGCACCCAAAATGCTTATTGGACTGCTCGTCTTGGATTGCTGAGAAGAGGATCAGAATTACCATCACCATCAGAACAGATTCGCCGGATTCAGCAAATAATCTTACATCCAGATTATGAAGATAAAGGCTTTATTAATGACATAGCTCTTATAAGGATGGATCATCCGGTCCAATTCAGGTGATTTGATTTCAAGCTACAAGCATATATCATGCATAGATTATGTTACATTCATTAAGTTGTCACAAATCATATATTTGCAAAAATAGAATATTAAGATTAATTTAAAATTAAAACTAGTATGAATTTTATGTACATTATATATAATGCATCCAAAATATCATGAAAATGAGGCCATCAGTAAAAGAAACTTATTTTATTTGAAAAATTTACAATATAAGAATTTAATCATAAAATTAATATGTGTAAAACATAAGAAATTCATTAAAATGAAAATTAAAAGCATTATTTAATAATTCTAAAATAAGATTTATTTATTCTTTTCTCATAGCAAAATGAAATTTTAATACTTTTATATTTGTATTAACATTTAATGTAGTTCATATTTTAAGCTTTTGTAAGTTGCATTAAATAAAGGATTTTTTCAAAACAAATGTTAATTTACAGAACTGTACTGCTGATAATGCTTTTGTATTGACTTTCCTACTTATATAAAAACTGTTAATATAAATAGTTTTTATATAAAAAAAATGAATATCTAGTTATAATTTTTTTATCATAAAATGTTTTTCAGGCATTACAATATACTAGAAAACATAAATTGATGAAACACTAAAACATTATGAATAATAAAATGTATTATTGTAATTTTAAATACTATGATAAGTTTAAATAATTTATTTGTTACTTAAAATTTTTTCTCAGTATTTGAAATCAATCTTTTACTTTATTTTTGTGCAATAAATAATATTTTCTCCTTTAGTGACTTTTTGAGACCAGTGTGTCTTCCATTAGAAAGTGAAGATGCAGGTCTATGGCATGGAAAACAATGTTCTGTAGTAGGATGGGGAAAATTGTACGAAATCGGACATACATTTCGTAAGTTTTATTCACACCATATTTATTAAGTTTTAATTTTATAATTATACTTAAAAATTACACTTAATTGAAAGAATGCACTTTTTAGAATTCATTGTCGAGAAATAATTCATAGAAAACATGCATTTTGTATTAACATCTATCATAACAAAGATATTGTCTGCAAGCAGATTCTTCTATTAATTGCATATTGAAAATCTTTAATTTATATAGCAATATTTAAGTATATCATTATGGATAACGAAATATCATTTCAAATAAACAACCTATATAACATAATTTTTCTGCAGTATCATATTTACCTTGTGAAAGTATTTGAGAATATCATAAATTATGTGCAAGAGGAAACAGTCCCTTTTTGCTCATATTTAAATTAACAGAAACCATAATTTAAATGTAATGTTTTAAGCACTAAATTGTAATGAAACATTTAAGGTTTTATTAAAAATTTATTTAAAAAAATGCATATATATACACATGCAAAATACTTAATAAATATGACATAATAATTGAATATTTCATTTGGGAGACAAAGTTTTCCTGAGAAAAAACATATTTGTAGCACTAAAGTTTTGCTGTCTTTGAAAAAGCTCTACTTTATTTAAATGTAAAAGAAGCAAGTTTTCTACTCCTCCCCCATTTAGAATAGACAACAATCCAAGATTTTGTGTTTATTATTTAAATATCATTTCTAGTTTATTCATATAAGACTCGTATACATTTCTTCCAGTTTCATTACAAAAATAGTAATAAGTTTATGAAAATAAACAAAATATTACAATTCAGAAACCTAGAGATAGGACTGCATTGTTTCACATGACTCTAACTATTTTTAAATAACAAATGGATGCAGCATTTCTATATTCACACTCCAAGATATTGTATTTAAGAGCTTTTAGGTTTCCCTCCTTATGATATGAAAAGCCAATTATCCTTGAAAATTGTATGCAAAAGGTTAATAAGTTCTAGTGCTTAAATTTCAACTAACAAGTTATCAACTTCATGGTATCAATGCATATAAATTATTAAGTCCAGTAAAATTCAACAGATAATATTTTATTTTAAAAAGCATACGTATAAATTGGTATAAATCTTGATAATGATTATTTATATTGGTTTATTTACAAAATGAAATTTGATTATCAATAACTTTTGAATATAGTTTAATGTGTCTAAAACGTATATTAAATTATATTCAAGATATCCTACAATAGTAATAAGGTAATGAGAAAATTCTACATATAGTAACATAAATTAACCATATGTATGTATATAATAATTTATTTTTACTACAATTTTGCATTTTTAAATATCGTTAATATTTTCCAGCTGACAGCTTGCAAGAAGTGCGCTTACCAGTAATATCTACTGAAGAATGTAGGAAAAAAATAATATTTCTTACAATGTACCATATTACAGATAACATGTTTTGTGCAGGTTTTGACAGGGGTGGTAGAGATGCTTGTTTGGTAAGTATTATTATAACCAAATAATTCAATTTAACTATATACAGATTTATATTTACATTTGGTAGAGCAATAATCAAGTTTCAATCAAATGTACAAGATAAGTTAATGAAACTTTTAAATGAAGTTTTGATAGTGAAAAATTAATTAAAAAATTAATAAGTTAAAAATAATAAGCACCAGAGATTAATCATTTGAGAATTTCTACTGCTAAAAATATTTAGAAATGAAAGCTTGTAACTATCAATTGATACCTGAGCAATTTCAATTTTTGGCATTAAATGTAATTATCAAGCACAAAAACTACATATACACCTACTTGTCTTTTATTGCAAAATGCTTTTTACAGGGTGATTCAGGAGGACCCCTTATGTGTCAGAGAGATGATGGAAGATGGCTTTTGCTAGGTGTGACCAGCAATGGTGATGGCTGTGGTAGACCAAACAGGCCAGGTGTATATACTAAAGTCACTAAATATTTATCTTGGATTAATAAGACAATGAGTAAGTTTTTCTTTTGTATTTATTTTATGTTATACTTTGCATGCAAATTGGGGATCTCAATCAAAAATTAGTTAAACTCATTTGTTTTGAGAAACTATTTATAATTGGTCAAAAAGATTTTCGTTTTACATTATAATGTATAGTGAAGTATAGTACCTAATAATGATATGCATATTTCTTGTCAATAATATTACTGAAATTACTATGAACTAATCAATAAAATTGGACACTACTTTTATATGATTATGCCAATAATTCACAATCTGGCGTAACTTATCTATAATGTTAAAAAATAATTATTTTTTTTCTATTTTCATAAGCACTTTAAACTATTTTTTAATTATATTAATTCTTGTTTAAATTGAATTTAAATGTCAAAGAGTACGATATCAATATTTTCTTAATTCAAAATAAAATAGTATGAAAAAATATTAGATCATTGACATTCAAAACTAATGTATATAAAGAATCAAATAACATTTAAATTTTATATGCATCCATTTATATTTTATATTGTTATTCAATAAGAGTCAAAGACACAAATATAAAAGCATTTAAATTAAAATGACATTCTTTTTTTCAAAAACTTACTACACTAAACAAAAGCAATTATTTCTGAATTCAACATTCCATAATTTTAATAAATAAAGATAAACATAACTAGATAACTTAAACTTTTATATTATGTGTTTACATGTAATTTATTTTAAAAGTTCAACTTTTAATGCAACATAACTGATAAAACATTCCATAAATTTTAAATTAAATTATCATTTATTTCAATACATGCAAAATGTCTGAAATAATTCTAAATGCTGTTAATATCTGAAACTAGAATAGTATTAATTATTTAAAATTTGTAAATGAATCCTGTTTTTATGAATGAAATGAAATAAAACTTTAATTATCAAGTTTATTAATTTTTTTTATTTTCAGGTACCCAACAAATTCGTCCTACGTACACAGACCCATGTGATGGAGTTCGTTGCAAACTGGGACGATGTATTCCTCCTTACAAAATTTGTGACACTCGTTGGGATTGCTCTGAAGGAGCAGATGAAGACAACTGCTCTGATTAAATCTAAGAAAATACTCAGGAAGCATAAAAGGAATTTTAATTATGGAAAGATAAGCTACTTAAAGATGAAATACCAAACATCCACTGTCAATAACATTTTTCTAAACAGGAAAATGTGTGTGCTTGTGATAAAACTATTGGATGTAAGATTAACAGAACTACAATTTTTGAAGCTCGGTGAACTAATAAGCAATCATAACAGTTCATATTCCATTAAATGTATTTAAAAAGTGAGTCCTTAGCAAGGCAGCTCTCAAGTAACTCCAACAATACATCACATTTTTACTGGTTAAAAATGATTTTTCATTTGGGATTCGATTCATTCAATTTACGTATGCAACAAGGGCTAAAAGGATTCCTAATGTCTTGAAGCTTTTACTGGAATATGGGAAAAGAATTGTGTTTTAAAGGTGGGAAATATGTGTATTCATTTCAGTTATTAAGTCTAATTTTTAAAAAATACAATGCTGATGTGCCAGGCAGCATAGAATTGCCATTTTAATCGATTTTATACCCACCAGGTAGTGGATGATTTTATAATGTTAAAACATATTTGTAAGCATAAGTAAAATGTACTGTATATTTCTAAATTTATTTATTATTACTGATATTTGTGAAGCAGATGCAATTTGTGCTTACAACATTGTTTTAAAGAGAATTTTTAAGTTGTGCTTTTTTAAAATAAAGTATAAAATTTTTAATGATAATTTTTCCCCATTTTAATTAAAAGGTAAATATTAAGTATATTATACATCACAACTGTGTTAGAAAGAAACATTCAATATACTTTTATATGCAACCACAGTTCACTTTTTTCTTTAAAAAAAAAAAAAAAAAAAAAAAAAAAAAGCATTTTTAAAATTTAGCTTAATTTTTCAATCACTATTTCTTACTGAAAGTTACATCTTTATAGTGTAATCTTAAGACAAATTAAACTTTTGGGATTAAATGCATATTTAGTAATGACGGTACAAGTATTAAAATTTATGTAACTAAGAAACAGAAATTGAGTTTCTTTAACTTTGTAAATTTTATTAGGAACTATTCACACATATAAACTAAATATTATCTGAAACTGTTTTGTAATAACCACTGCACAGCTATTAAAGTATGAGCAATAAAATTTAGAACAATGTAAAACAAAGAAAAAAATAGGTAGTCTTAGTTTAAAAATATAAAGTGCCATTAGAAAAGAATGCTGTAACTTGTCCCTTTGTATGTGGACACTTAAAAGCAGGATATAATTAGAGCAGAAGTTAATTTAATGTTAAAAGACACCAAAAAATTTAATTAAATTCATATAAAAATTAGCATTAATATAATATACATGATGAAATTTTTTTTAAATGAAATAGTTAATGACTGTCTGACACAAATATTACAATTGGCATTGAAATTTTGAGTCTAATTATCAAAAAGGAACAAAAAGTGCATGACTAGAGCAAAGAAATCATAATACAGACAGACATTTAGATCAGACCAATATAAAAAATTTCTAATATTCAATTTAAAAAAAAAAACTCCAAGGATATTAAGATATAAATCTTAGAGAATTCTGGATTTATATATGTAGTATGTCTGGATTTAAAGGACATGTTGATTAAAGCAAGTATTAAATCTTCTTATATGTATTGTATATGTAAACGAATAATCAGTTTTAACATTTTAAAGATACCAGTGTATAAATTTTTGTTCCATTATATTTTTTTTTTTTTTTTTATGTTCCAATGCAATTTAATTTTATTGTGTAGTCAAAATTTTAACACGTTTCCTCATATATAAAAAAATTATTGAAAATATTTAATGAAATACAAAGAGTTAAAAAATGTCTCGGTAAATAGAATAGGTAAAACTGTAATATATCATTAATTATTACAGGATGATTTAAATAAAAGCACTTTGTTCAAAACAAAAATATTGTGAAACCAGTTTTTATGCAGTAGATATTTCTGAATGTTTGTGCACAATTCCTATTTCAAATTTTTCATAATATTTTAGAGAAAATATTATGCAGTGAAAAGAAACCACTTGGAAAACTGTCAAACACAAACATATATATAAAAAAAAAAAAGAAAAGTATCTAATAGATTTTTTTTAAAATCTTCTCTAGAAAATGATTCCTTAACCAGATTAATCAAGGAAAAACTGAAAACAAAGCATACCAAACAAAAGCGATTAAATATGCATTATAAAGAGTATTGACAACAAATATATTGCCTAAACTTGAAAAGATCTTTACTATATATATATAATACATCAATGGAAAACTTATGAAAACTGTGTTTACTCATTAAAAGAAACTTTTCCATATTTATGGAATGCACAAAAATATGTTGACTGTAGTTTAGTATTTTGATTTATTATGAACTGAAACAAAACCAAAGATTATTTGTCAATTTTATTTTTTAATTTCAAATTTTACATCAGAAATGCTACCAAAAATAGCTTTAGAATGACAATGTTTCAAAATTTACATATATTTTTTTAAAATCAATAAAAATTTTGATTAAGGACTTTAAAATTTCCATCAACAATTTAAACAAGTTAGTCATAAAAATATATATTTACCTAGTTACAAAGATTAAAAAATATGTGCACAGTATTTGCATATACATAAAATTACACAAAAAATTAGATAAATTTATTTAACACAAAGAGCAAAAACTAATATAAAATTGAATAACTTAAAAAAAACCAACAGAATATGAAATATTTTAATTAAGTAATATCTTTTCTGACATAATTTATGATAAGACAATGAAATGATATATGTTTGAATGTATGCCTTTCAATTAAATATAGGAAAAAAAAAAAAATCAAAATATTAGTTATCACAGTGTTTAACTGTATAATAATAATTTTGCATAAAATTTTAATAATAGGTTAAACTGCAATTAATAATTTATTTTCATGTAAAGGAGTTTTTTTTTATATATTATTTAAATGCATTTGAAGCAAAAAAGTACAATGCATATCCAAAAAATTTATTTATATTTTAACACATAATGATTATATAAATGATACCACAAAACATAATCAAGAATTTCAAAATATACAGGAAATTTCATTTTAAAATATATGCCAACACAAACCAATAAATTGCAAGTTAAATGATAGGTAAGATACAATCAAACAGAGTGATTAACTGATTTGACTGCATCTATTAAGCCAAAAGAGAAAATATTCTCGTTTATTGAATGCAACATTGTTTCAAGCCATTTTGGGATCTCAAACGTGACCTAGGACGGTATTTCTCAAGAAAAGCAAGCTGCTTTGCATTGATGGCACCACGACGTTTTCTGAAAGAAAAAATTACATATTCATATAAATAGTTTCTAAGCATTTCAATAGTTGACAAAGTCAGAACTAAATAAGCAGAAGATGTAATTAATATGATCTCAAAAAAGTTTAACACAGAACCAATTATAATTGACTGTAAATTGCATTTTATAATTCTTATTTTTAATAATATAAAATAACTGCAATATAATATTGTTTAAAATTTTCTAATCATAAAAGTACATTTATTTTTATTCAAATACCCATGTCCTAAAGTCAAAATCTAGCATTACTTTTTTAAGATTTAATTGACCCATGTATTTTGCAGATCACCTGCTCTTTATGATTACAATTAGAACTTCTCATAAAGGGGAAGTCTTATTTCCTATATCTATTTTTAATTCTACAAATAAATATTTTCATCAATATTGCAAAATTATCAAAAAACTTTAGTAGGAAAAAAACAGGCTGTTCTAGTGAATGACAATTTTGAAATAAAAATTCCACCATTAAATTTTCATAACAAAAGTTTAATAAGCTATTTACCTTAGTATGCTGATGTTTTAATTCTTACAAAAGAAACAATTTGTTTTTACTTGGAAATGTTTTATTAAATTCAATATTTGTGTTTGCTTAAGGATTATTTTTAATATTTTTTTCAGATTAAACATACACTTGCGTACATATACAATAAGCACATTAATTCTGAAAATTATTTTTAAGTTTATTAATATACCCTTTTTAATAAATTTCAAAGAGATAATTATTTGTTATTTCCTAATAATTTGAAAAAAAAGAAAAATTATGGAAATTTTTAAAATATGTTTAGAACAGATCCTTTTTTTAAAATAATATTAAATAAATAATGTAAATGCATGCTTACTGTCTAATCAGATCAACAGCATCTTCATATTTCATGCCCAACTCAATAAGTGCAATTGCAACAAGAACTGGCGCCCTGCAAATAGTTAAATTTGTACATAAAAACAGTTATTGAGACCAGCATACATTAAAAATAATAACCAACCAATGAACAACAATTAATGAATTACTTTTGATCTTCGGATTAAAATTAAATTTCTTATTCTTAAATAGCAAACGATTATGACTTTTAAAGAAAGCAACAGTAATTATAAATCTTCATATTTAAAAATATAAAATATATTCTATCATTGTAAATATACTAATCCAATACTTCTTTTTATTGCCTCAACAAATTGCCAAAAGTAATTCCTCAAAATTTATAAGATTGTAAAATTTAAATCAACACAACTTATTATACCAGAAAAAAATCATAAAACTGAATGCAGAAATTAACAATGCTTATGAATTAGAAAAGTTTCATGTACTCTATATTTCTCTTCCCATGAGTTTACAATGTGATGGAAATTTTTGGACATACTTTATGTATTGAACATAAGTGATTTGCAAATATAAACAGAGAAAAAAAAAGTCACTGGAATTTGACAACTTCATACAGGTAAAGAATCGATACAAAACAAGGGGGGGGGGCCTGCGATTTTTATAAATATATAACAGATGTGCATTTTACATAGAGAATAAACAATGAGTAAGTTGTAGTTATTGCATAAACCTTTAATTAAAAAAAGTATGGCAAGTGAAAGTCAAGGATAATTAGAATATATGTAAGAAACTCAATTTTTGACTGCAATTTAGATGTGCAATCAATTTAATATTTATTACCTCCCTAAACCAGCAACACAATGCACAGCAATGTAACATTCACTGTTTTCTTTGAATTTTCTCCTCAATAAATCAAACCAGTCATTCATGATTTTAGCAGGAGGTGGAGAGCCATCATCAAACTGCCAATCCTAAGAGGCATAATATACAAGTTACAATAGTTGTATTAATCATTTAAATGAAAATAGAATTAAATGGTTCCATAAAATGAGACATGTTACTATAACTATGCTTTCATAAAAAGATATTTATCACAATGGAAAATTTATATATTTGCAAAAGTAACGCAAATTTTTTTAAAATAACTAAAATTCAATAACATTTTTTAATTTTGAATATTGTATAAATTAACAAAATCACTTTTACTTAGAACCTAACATATATATCACTATAAGTTACTTCCCTCATAAATTTCATTTAAAACATATGAAATTTTTATTATAGCAAGGAATAAAAGTTAGAAATCAAATTTTAACTGGGTGAAAAATAGAAAATTAATAATTTCTAATATTATATAACATTCAAATGAAATTCAATAGAAATAAAACTTTAAATAAGCAAAAATGTGGAAAAATAAGGGAAAACAATCGAATTTTTCTGTAATATTTTGCATTTCATTTTAAAATAAGCTATATCACAATGGTGAAATGTTAACTCTTGTATATTACATGGAATTCCAGGGCATAATACTCACTAGAACTTTTATTCCATGTGCTTCTAATGCATCTTTTTTGTATGTTGGCTCACAAACTCTTACTACTTCAGTGACATTTTTCTTTTTTAGCTCCTATAAATGTAACATGAACAAAATATTTAACATACATTAATAATTTACGATTTTAGTTGCATTAAATAATTCAAAAAATTAATCTTTGGATAAATTTTAGATTTTATTAACCAATGTTGTTTATCCAACAAAACTAGTAATTAATTTTTTTCATTTTTTTAAATTTTAAAAAGTTACATTATTTAAGATCAGAATATAAGTCAATCTAATATTAAACTAATAGCATTCCTTAAAAAAGCATTATTCTATGAATATAATAATTTTTAAATGCATTTTCAGGGCTTGCAAACAATTACTTGAAGGTATAATTCTCAATAATTTATAAAAGCAATAATCTTAACTAAAATATTGTCTCCTTTTTAGATAAATAAGAGGTACTTCGAAATTTTGACTTATAGTTCAAAGAAAATAGAAATAAATGAACCTCAATAAATGCTCCAATAGTGGCATCCGAAGGCCTGTCCATGATCAGAAATCGCATGTTTTTGTAAACAATTTCTGTTGGTCCAGGTCGAATCAACTTCTGCTTCATGGTCATACTTTGAAGAATGTCGAATTCAATAACGAGAATCAGTCTCTCAATCACTTCAAAGTAATTATGAAATCAATCAATGATATGAATACACAGAACACTATTCCCAATAACTTTGTGGGAAAAAAAAGGCAAAACTTCTGGAATGAGTTTTATCTGGAATATCAATTTATTTGTGTTGTGCTGGGCAATATTCTCCTCTGTAGATGATCAATGACCCCATCAAGTGAGAAGAAGCAATGGATAGGATCTGGAACAAAAGATTAACATTAATTATATAATTAGAGAAAAAAAAACATTTCTTTACAACAGCAGTACATATTTAATAACCTAAATAAAAACAGATTTCTAACAAATGTAATAAAACTTTACAGAAACAAATACTATAAGAGTCAGATAAGATCATGTGATATTACGAAAAAATAAGTAATTTAGTTTATCATCCTACAATCAGTTTTTGTACACAAGGGCCAATTATATCAGGAGCTATGATTTAAAATTTGACTACCACTATATAACCCCCCCCCATAAGTTTTGTGTAGGATCCTTAAATTATATTTTATAGTTGGCTTTCAAAAACTACAAAAATATCTGGCAAAGAATAGAGTCTGACTGATAGTTAGTACTTTGACCCACAGTTTAAAAAATTTTAATAATGCCGAAAGTAAGCAGGCAGCTGATAG
>JAPDSC010079321.1:42664-53638 GCA_026290005.1 Latrodectus geometricus | reverse complement strand
TTCGTTTTCCCATAATCACTTGCACACACTTTTAGAAAGATATATATATATATATATATATATATATATATTAGTTTAAATGATCCCATATTAATCATTATTAACTGAAATTCATTGTTTAACAATCATACAGAAGCAGACTAAATGAAAAATTAATTTAAAAAAATTTCCCTAAATATCTCACTTTAAAAAAAAAAAAAAAAAAAAAAAAAAAAAAAAAAAAAAAAAAAAACTTTTTTCTTTAGACATTTTAACCTAACATATGTTCTACAATCGCTAAATTAAAATAATCAAGAAACTGAAGCCTTTATATTTTCAGATTAATTTGTCAATACCATAAATTCATTATACTTCATTGCACCAAGTAAGTGCATTGGTGCCAATTGTACTAAACTGATAATAAAAATTAAGGAATAATCACAAAAATATCAATAACTCCTCCAAAAATAAGCCAATCTCAAGGAAATTTGAATATGTTGGTAAGTAAAAGGAGCTGAACAATATGACTATGAGCAAAATAGTGGCTCTGCTGACAGAATATGTCATTTGCAAGGAGTACAAAAATGGATGTCTCAGAGCAAGGCAACAGTTGTCACTGCGTATCTGAGATTTGAAATCTGGTACAACCAAATTGTAAAAATAACCTCCAAGCATCATTTGACAGAACAATTTTGATGGCGAGCTATTAGGAGACTAGAAGCAGGACAAAGTCAGATAAAAGTGGCAAGATGGCTGAATGGGAGTCCATCTGTGACTTTGGAAACAATTTTTTATTACAGATTTGGCATCCAGGAGGTACAATCAAGAACAGCTACTTGCTACCATGAGTGCCATTGACCCATATTTGTTATTTTGGGCACGACGGAATAGAATCGCAACTCCGGATCAACTCAAATACTTCCTGGCTGCTAGATCGGGAAGGTAGGTATCCAGATCAACTGGGCATCGAAGACTTCACGAACATGTTTTTTATGCGGAGTGATAGGTCATTTCCACCCAGCTCAAGTCACACCATAGGCAAAAACAGTTGCAAAGGGCACCTCAACATATCCACTGGATATGTGGTTAATGGAAGACTGTTCTTTTTACAGATGAGTCGAAGTTTAGACTTGAAACCCATAGTAGGTGCATTTTTATTTAGAGAGAAAGTAGAACTCATTTTCATCAAAGTTACCTGAAAGAGATGCATACGGATCAAGCAGTGTTTATGTTTTAGGTTGGATCTCTTTGGGTGGATGCATAAACCTCCATATCTTTTCTGTAAAAATGTTAATACTCACACCAATAAAAATAGTATACTGGATGCTTATGTAAATTTTTATGCCAGAGCAATAGATGATGCTTTTGTGCTACAGGATATGATAATGTGAGACCACTTAAGGCTCAAATCATGGAGGCTTATCTTGAGTGGGAAACAAATGAGCACATGCTGTGGCCATCTTGATCACCGGACCTTAACCTGATGAAGCATGTTGGGGATGTTCTAGGACAGTAGCTGCTTTCAATCTCCCTTCAAGGATCCTAGCTAAATTTTCAACTGCTTTGGAAGGGCAATAGCTCACATTTCCTACACAATAAATAAACTGCATAATTGAGAGCATTATAATGCTCTCTATTATGCAGTTTACATGCATTACTACATGTGCTATGTTGCTTTTGTGGAATGATACACTATATTAAAAGTACTTTTCCTATACCAGACCTACATCTCATATTTGTTCGTCGTATATATATGTTAATTTTTATAACACCATTATTGTCTGGCGCTTTTTTTTTATACTATTTTGTACCTTCCTATGTATTGTATAATAAGTTTCATTGAATTCTACATATAAACTTTTGCGTTATCGTCATTTTTGTGATTTTTCCTTAATTTATGATAACCAGTGTACTTGTAACTATATAAATTTTGTTTCTCAAACAGTTTTGCAAATATTATATTACAATCTTATTGTATCTAATGGGGGCATTAGAAGATATTTTATTTTGATCTATTTTCTTTGGATTCATAATTTTTTTTTAGGAAACTGACATTTTTTTAACAAAAATATTTAAAGAAAAAAATCAAAAAATTTCTATTAATTATTTACTATTTTCCAGAAGTTAGACCAAAATTTCAGGAGTTTCCTGATTACAGTAGAAGTACAAAAAAATTACTGTAGAAGTTAATTATTATATGATATATATGAAACAAGTATTTTTTAAAATCATTGTTGTTTAAGCTTTGAAAATCATAATACCTTACAGAAATAAACAGCTTGAAATATTAAAGGCATCTTTCCAAAATGATGATAATGTCTTGCTGAATCAATAACAAGCTGCATTTAAATTATTTATTTAGAATGAATGACAAATTCTGCATTAGAATCAATTCACAAGAAAATGCAGTAAGTGTCAGTTCTTTAGAATAAAGGAGTTTATTATGTAAACATTTTAGATATAAATAAAAATTAAATAGATTGGATTTTTAATAACAATTTTTAAAATAAATCTTACCTGATTTCTTAGCGTTTTAATTTGACCTTCATTTGCACGTATCTCAGTATCAGTCATCTTAATTTGATTTTTGAGGTCACGAATGTCACACTTGATTTGATTAATAGTTGCTATTAAAGACTTAATTTCTGCAGTTATTTGCATTTTTTGTATTTCACATAATTTTAAATCATCCTGCAAAATAAATTCACTACTATTAAGAGAGATAAAACTTTAAATTGATATTAAACTTTAACTTTAACCAAATATTTAATCAAATTAATGCTTTGAAATTAACATCAAAGTTAAACTTTTATCAAAATAAAAAATGTCAAATAAATTTTACCTCTGCCTCTTTCTTTTTTTCTGCAACCTCAGCACCTTTCACTTCCAAGGATTTAAATTCTTCAACAAATGTTTCTCTTTCTCTTTGACAAACTTCTAATTCTTCCTTATAGGTGGCAATTTTTTCCTCAACTTTTTTAAGATTTCTTAAAAAATATCAATATACATTTAAATGAGCATTTTATAAAAAATACTTCAATTCATGAAAGAGAAAAATCCTTAAAATTACAATTATTTTTTTCATGAAGGAAAATGCATCTACATATATGAGTACAGTAAAATTAATACTGGAAATACATAATGAGCAAGAATATCTTATTTAGCAAGAAGTCATTAAGAATTGATGAATAATATATGCAAGACCTTTTATGCATGTATTACATATTTATTCAAATACAACTTCTTTAAAAGCATTATATACTATTGAAGATAGAAACTGGAAATTCAAACACAAAAAAATGGATATAAGTTTTACTATATTTTGCAAAATTTCATAAATTGCAAAATTTTGTACTTCATAAAGTTTTATTTCTTGTTATAATGGTCACTTAATAAGGCAAATAACACTTTTAATAAATAAAGAAGAAACAGAAATTCAGTTTTTGGGTGTTAAAAACTAACCAAAATCTCATAATCCTAAGCTTACTCAAGCAACAACCTAATTAAAAAATTTCCAAAAAAATTATAACATCTGCTTTATATTTTGATGTGTGTTACAATTTAGATACAAACTTATTTAGAATCAACGATTCATTTAATACAGTAATAAAATTTATAAAGATAAGTTTAGGTTTGATTTGTCACACTACAGTTACTTTTTGGACATAAGGACTAATTTGAACTTAATGATGAAGTGTTAGAAAGGGAGGTAAGAGTTAATAAACCATTCTTGAAAAATTAAATAATATTAAAAATTATCATTAGAATATTTTATATTCTGTTCACCATAATTTATAAATAAAATATTAGGTTGGGGAAAAAGTTATCCATTATTTTTTCGGTAGACGTCTGTAGTGATCGCTATCTTGTGAGGTATCTATCAAACAATTTCAGATATATGCTCGTTGGAAAGGTGACATTTGACACTAAAATATCCTCTTGTGGTTTTTTGTTTGATTAATTCAGTTACGAGTACAAGGTTTTAAAAATGGAAGACAACAAACAGAAAATTCGATACATTTTCGTTTTTCTCTTGTAACGGTGAAAAAGATAGCCGGGTGGCTAAAATTGTGAAAGGTGTTTATCGTCCTATAGAAGACTGTAACAACCAGTTACGTACAATTTTTGTTTCGTCGATATCGTTTGGGTATTTGGATGCTAAAGATGCACTTCGCATAGATACAACATCGTCGAGAATGTCTATAAAATATAAAAAATGATCGAAATTAACCGCATGTCAGCAGTCGTAACTTCGCACAAGACCTAAAAATCTACATGAAAACTGTTTTAAACCTTTTTACAAAGCGAATCTGAAAGAAGTTACAAAAAGTTCACGTAAAAATAATGGATTTCTTTTTCCCCAAACTAATATGGTCAGAAGAGAGTACAATAAAAACACATGCTAATGATAATTTCATCATTTACAAACTCATTTTTCCTGATTTTAAGCAAAAGTTAATTTTCATAGTATGTTTCTAAATTAATTTATTAGTATGATGAGAGTAAGTTTCAAAAATGTAAATAAGAATAGTTGTGTACTTAAAAAATTCAATTTTAAAACTTTAAAAAAAAAAGTAATATAGAATTAATTATTTTACACAGCTTCTTCTCTAAACTAAAAGTACAGAAAAATTGAAAGAGTTCATTTTTTAACTTCCATTATTTATGTTAGACATTTTTTACACCTAATAACAAAGATATATCTTAACTTTTGCAGGGGTAGGAGTACAGAAATTTTTTTTCAGGACACTATTTTCCAGAAACATCAGGACATTTTTCAGGACATATTTCAATAATTAAAGAAAACCAATGTTACTTTTACATATTAATTTCTGTTTTATGCATAAAACACATTTTAGAAAGGAATAAACTATTTAATAAATTCTGAGTTTTTTAATTTTTAATACAACAATAATAAAAATGATACAGAAATTTAAACTTTTTATACTGAACATTTTCTGAAAATTAATAAGTTACATGATAAATGCTTTAAATTAACAGTTAATTTATGTATAATTGAATAATGTTCATTTTGAACTGGATGCACTAGCATTTAATTCCGATAATTTAATACTGCACTTTTTTAATTTATCATTCACAGATGTAATCTCTGCATTAGCAGCAGACAGCATCATTTGTCCAACTTTCACATCACTCATATTATCATCACTGATAGCACATGATATTTTTTAAGTTGCATCATCCAAAAGTTTTTGAGCTACACACTGATTATCAAGCAAATTTTTCTTTTCTGTCTCAAGTTCATTAATTTTTTCTAATAGGTGCGATTGTTTAAACTTTTTTTTTCACTAGTAGCTTCTACATCTTCCTCATCCTTTCTTTTTTTCTCTAATTGTGTTACATCTTTTGATTTTTCCATATATGATGCATATTCTGCATGAGATTTCTGAATATAATGCATCATTTCTTTGGTATATGGAATGGGGGAAACAGACTTGCCATGCATTCGAATAACATCATGACAAATACGTAAACTTTGAACGGTTAATTCCGATAAAGAAGCTCTCTCCTTCGTCACAACAGAATTGTTAGTTGAAAACCCTCTTTCTGGTTGGGAATTTACATTCAATAACGACAGACATGCTTTAACCACTCTAAAAAGAGTAGGATATTTTATAACCACCAGCATCTTTTATATTGAAAACCGCATTCCAATATTTACAGATATTTTTATAAATATCATAATCATTCACAATCAAAGTCACATCTTCACACATGTAAAGAATCCACTCTTCATTCATCTTATCAAAATCTGAAGAAGTTTTATGCACATGAGGAATATGTTGAATTAATCTGCTACATGAACTACTAGACTCTTTCTTTTTTCTATTATAAGGAGACAAACACTGGAGATCTTTGAGTAATTTGTTATAGGAAGTTTTTGAAGCAAATGCTTTGAAGTTGCTATGTAGCAGCTTCTGATACTTTGTAGAAATGTTGTTTTATCAGTAAGTTCTTCCAGCATTGCTTTTACACCATGACCTACTTCAATCTTGTTTAAACTTAACCAACTTTTTCCTGAATCAACATTAATTTGTAAAAACTTTACTCCATTTTTTTCACAGATTTCTTCTGGGTTTAAAAATTTAAACATAATACTGCGAACAAGTTAATTTAACTTACTGTACATCACATGAACTAAAGGTTCGACTTTTTGCATTAGAAGTAAATAAGGTTCAAAAGTTTTACAAAAAAATGAAACAAAATGCAGATATGCCAGAGTCTTAGGGTCTTTCAAATGTTTTATAATCCGAAGATGTCTATCAGAAAGAGGAGATTTCGACTCTTTAGGTACTTTAACAGTGAAATATTCCTTTAGAACATCATATTACTCAACAATTCTCTCACAAACTGAGCCCAAAGTTAACCAACGGCTCTTAACATGACGAAGAAAACTATGTCTAGCTAAAGTTTCTACCAGTATTTCTAACTGTAAGGAATGATAATCTTCCCTTCTTGCAGGAGATAGCTTGAAAAATTGATGAATATCTATAGCAAATACATCAATATTACAATCAATTTTATCAATACCTTTACGCAGTGTTCCATGAATTATGTGTAAGCAGCATGTACCCAAATCAATTAGTACTGGTAAACTTTGCTAACTCAGTTCACTACTTATTTGCTTTAAAACAGCTAAATTAACTCTTGGTCCATCCATTGACAACTGCATTAATTTTTCTAAAATTCAAATCATTATTTTGAATAAAACTTAATAAAATTTTTACAATTTTATTGGCTTCAGCATGCCCTAAAAATGTGATTCGAGATAACAAATGACATTTTTACATTGTTTATCAGACCAATATGAGATGTAAATGTCCAACTGTTTCTTTATTTTATTTATTTATTTATTTATTTTTATTTATTTTTTTTTTTGTAGTAGTTTCATCAAAAAGTAAAACAAAATATGAAGTACTGATATCCCGAAACAAAAGAGTTTTGAAATACGGACCTAATCCAAAATTAATCATATACCTGACTTTTTTGTCAGATAATTTGAGATTTTTTGCTATGGAGGAATCATCAAAAATTTCTCCGTAAATGTTAGCTAAATCATTCAAAGATGAAAAAGAATAATTGTTTTTTATTGCCACCAAAACTAAAATGATTTCAGCTTTAATGGTTTTCTCTGATGTTGTTTTGAGAAGCCCTGATTTGTTTTTTACTACTACAGTCATTGTCGAGGATTCAGATGAAGTTGATGACTTGATAGTAAATAGTGTTTGATTCTTGTAACAGTTCACAGCTTTTTTGTGTTTTAATCCATCTGCATGAGCAAGCATTTGTCTAAAACCCATATTTGAAACACTGAATTCGCTTTTGCATATGAAGCACTCCGCAGAATGAACATCGTCAACACTTCGGCACCATGTCTTGATCAGGCATTTATTCTCATCTTGCAGTTCCAACCATTTGTCCGAAAATTTCATTTTCCTTGGCATTTTTAAAAGAAAATTAATTGTTTTCAAAAAATAAAATTCTGAGCTAGCTAATAAACACTCTTCAAAACACCCATCAAAATCTTTTAAAATGGCGCGATAAGCATTTCACACATGCGCATAAACATAGGCCAATAATTCTCATAATTTCACAATCATTGTAAATAGTTATGCACTACTAAAACCAGAATCTTTGTCTGTAAAGGCAGAAAATAGAATTTAATGGTAAACCCAAACCTAAATTTTTGGCTGAACCAATGGCTGAAAACGAGGCGGAGACGAATGTATGGCAACCCTTTTTCTGGTTTGAAAGAGAACAATAGAGGAGGAAAATTTTCTTTCTTTTTGCATAGAAAGCAAAAATATATTCCACTGAAAGAAAAATTTACAACTGAAAAATATAAAATTATTAATTGAAATTAAACTTTCAAAGGAATGTAATAAAAAATTAAGGAATTCCAGGATTTATTTTTAAAAATAAGGACATTTCAGGACGTTTTTTAAAAAATCAGGAATTTCAGGAATATCAGGACAACTCTGAGCCCTGCTTTTGTTCAATCTCAATCTATGACAATATTCTTTTTACTGTAATAGTATTAAAATAATTAAATAATTAATGGATTCTCAGCAGTTATGCTTCAGAAATATTAAAAGAGAAATTGAAAATATTTTTAACTAATTAAAACACTGAAAATTAAATTTATATTTAAAAATGAAAAAATAACAATTGAAATAGTCAAATAAAATAAGCAAAGTCAAATAAAATAAGCAAAGTCAAATAAAATAAATAAAATTTATCAAAATTTATTTTATATGTTAATTTATAGTAAGATATATAAAAACAAAAACTTACTTTTCACAATTTTTCACCAAAACAGTACTTTTGGTTATATTTTGAGTAATTTGAGCAATATCTTTATTCAAATTATCAATTTTTTTCTGAACAGTACCATACTTCCCTTTTGTTATTGATAATATTTGACCCTGTAAACTTTACATTAAAAGAATGCATTAAAATTTCATTTGATATAAGATAATTATTTACAACTTTAAAATTTAGTTTAAATATGTTTATTGTAAATGGAATATCTCAGCAATCTATATTGATATTAATTTATATACTGGTATGCAAAACTTAATCAATTTTAAGCAGATAGTAATATCAATTTCAAGTAGATGGAAATAGAAAAGTGGTTCTTGCTATTAATACAATCACAATTTAGTAGAAAAATCATGACTACGCAAATATCAGGAACAAAACCTCACAGGTGATGTGAAGTTTCGAAAAACGTGTTGTTGGTAAGTGCAGATCAAAATTACATTGAAAGAAAAGACAAGTTTGCAATCAAATACATTCACTGCAAGTGCAACAGAGTTCTTTCACGAAACATTGCTAAAAAAAATAATGAAAGAAAGATTGGAAAACTTGAGGAGTGGTGAAGTACAATCACTCTAACTGAAGAGTTTGGAATCAATAAAATTGTCTTTTTGTGTGCTTAAAAAACCTCCCAAAACATCGGCACAGATGTTAGAAAGGTTGGTGGTGGATATTCCAGGAAAACTGTAATGAATGACCAATTTATCTTCTTGTCGGTGAAATAACCCTGAAACTAGTCTACAAGTGTTATTGCTCAGCAACCATATACAATACTGGCATGAAAAGTGTTCCTATTTACTATGACCAGGTGCCTTCACCAAGGCAGTCTTTTTCACAAACAAAGATCCATAATCCTGAATACAGCATTCTTTTAAAAGTTGGCCACTTGTACCATCATTTAGTGAAACATAAAAACTGGCGATTTCATCAATGAAGTTGTGTCCATTTAAGAAAGAGAGTGGTTTCATTACCACAATTAATTCTTAATGGAAGATGATTGGGAGAGGTAGAGACAAAATTTCATCTCAGTAACACCATAGAAATGAACACTGCATCAATTTTGGAGTTGTTGCCTGAGAATCATTATGCAGAACTAGCAGCATGAGTTTGACATTGTCAAACAAAGTTTTGTAATTGCAGTTTGTTATCAGTAGAAAGTAGTCCCCCCAATGTGTGCATGTTTTGACATGTCATTATTATGGATGGCAATGTATTGCTTTTCAGTAGCTATTGAAAGGGAAGAAATCACTCAAAAGGATGGGCCAACATTTTTTCACAATTTAAATCACATAGAACATGTATGGAATACTTTGGAAAGAAGCTTTGCAGCACAATTACTTACTCCGGGAAAGGCTAGCAATTGAAATAGATACTGTTTGTAGAATAGATACTTTTATCTCATCTTATCTCAAGAACTGTTGGACAATCTGTTGCCATGGCACCAGGTTGTCAAACAGTTCTTTTCAATGTGAAGCAACCATTGCAATAAAGGGCAGGCATATCCCATAGAAAGAAACATTTACTTTAGAGTTCTTTCTTTTAGACAATCATGTTTAATGAAACCATAAGTTCAATAAAGATATATATATATTTTTTTTTGATGCCACATTGTATGCATTGTGTTCATTTAAATATACAATGCTATCTTTCTGATTTGCTATAAAGTTATTGTTAAAAAAAATTTGTTTAAATTTTGCACACCAGTGTGTGTGTACATATATAAATTGAAAAGTCTTACTTTTTCACTTTATTTTCAACTACAGAGGCAACATTTACAGCATCTTCATAAGCTGAAAAAATTTTATAACTCCCCCATATCATTATATATACATAAAGTTTTTAACAAATTATATTACAAAAGCACAAATTAAAAATTTTATCATTAATGAAAAAAGGATCTCTAATCTCTACAGTCAAAAGAAAACGAAATTCTTTTGTAAAAATATAAAGTCTTGAGCAAATTGAAATTAAAATGGAAAGTAAACTAATATTTCTAGCCAACCACTCTGATGCTGGAGCATATCGAATAAGAAGGCAGGATTCTATTTAATTTTGGAAACACAATTGACAAAATTTTAACATTTTAAAACTATTAATGCATTGATGCACTAGAAAATGTGCAGAAATGTATTTTCATTACTTATTTTATGACAAATTAAGTGCAATGAACTTTTATTATGCCATCATGCTCAGCTAAGAAAATATAAAAATGCTTTTCAAAATTAAACAATTCTATTCAACTGTCATCAATTTTTAACAAAATATTTCAAATTCCAATTTTTTGCCTTTTTTAGATTTATTACTTTATCAGATTTTTTTCTCCACCAAAATCAAAAATAATTAAATACTATTTTAGCAGAATTAACAGATCATATGACTTGTCTGTGCAAAAATCTTGTCAAAAAGTAAATTATTATGTATAAGCGTGGAATAACTTTTTAAGAAAAAGGACATATAGGGTTTTCTTAAAATTTTAAAATACCAAGAAATCAATAGGTATTATTGATTCATATTAAGTTCTTATTAAGTCAACATCAAATATTTATATGAAGTGAAATGAAATCAGATCAAATTATAGTAAGCAAAATATAGAACAATGTTTTATAAGCATATATATATATATATATATATATATATATATATATATATATATAT
>JAPDSC010079321.1:20802-36502 GCA_026290005.1 Latrodectus geometricus | reverse complement strand
AATTTAATACATATCTCAGTAACCCCTGAATGAACAAAAATATAAATGTAATTAATATTGAAGTTAGAGAGAGGCTGAAGTTCTTATTAAGACTAAATTTAAATACACATACAATATGTAACAGAATACATATAATTTGAAGCCAAGGAGGAAGGGAAACATTATAAAATACTCTTTATGATTTCAGCTTATAACTTATGCTAAAATAAAGAATAAAATTTTCTTAATGATATTGTATGATTTAAAAGTAATAAATAGCAATAACAGAAATAAAATATTTATTTAAGGTAAAAATTAAAGGAAATATTATTTATTTTTTGGTGAACAATATTTATTAATCAACAACATTATTAAAATTATTGATATATAAATAACATTCAAAAATATAAATGTGTAAAAAAAAAATAGAAGAGAAAAGAAAAGAAATTAAAAAATGTAGTAAAAGACAACTGCAATGTTCTACTTTACAAAACTGAAGTACATATATTGAAATATATTAAATAAAAGTTACTTATGCAAGAAGAAATAAATTATATAAAATATTATTTGAAACTGGTAAATTGAATTTAATTTTGAATCTAATTAAAAAATTGTTTACATACGTAGATATCTTTTGCTGTGTGTATGGTTCCCATTTTTTCATCTAAAATATTCAAAATATTTAATTAAGCAACTTTCTATAAAATATACATTAACAGGACAAATTTTTCCATTGTGGCAAGATATGATGTAAGTATAAAAATGTTACATTTGAATATTATTAAATAAGTACTTTCTTACATATGAACAAATTATATTTCCTCTTTAATAAACATCAAACTTAAACACAAATTTTACTTAAGGCATCAATTAAAGTTCTGATAATTTAAAAAATGAAATATAAATTAATATCAAAACATTTGAAGTAAATATATAATTATTAATATCTAAAAATCCTTGATTGAAAACTTTGTTAAACAGAATATTTAGCTATATTTTTGTAAACTATATTAAAAAGATATTTAATAAAAAAGTATTAAAAAACACTTTTTTTTTCATTCAATGTTTTTTTTAATCAATTAAAATATAGCTTATTAAATTATTTATTGACAAATTTTTATTTTTCCATGGGAGGCACTTTAAATATACAGATATCTTTAAACTATCAGCTTGTCAAAAGTGGTTACTAGACAGTCCATTAATAAGACTGGAAGGTAATATTATATTATAACATATTAGAAAAAATTTATAATTTTATATTAGTTTAAAAAATCATATGAATAACAAAAAAATAGTTAATTCACTAAAAGAAATGTTCATTAAAAATGTAATAGCATATGGAAAATTTAGCAAATAAAAATCTCAAAATAAAGAAAATCGAGCAAAATATACCTTATCCAAGGCAATAAATGTTGTGTAACCCAAATTATTTTTCTTTAAGAAGTCAACACATTCTTGAGCTGTAATAATTGTATCAGTAACAATATGGTCTAAAGCTCCACAAGCAGTAGATATAGCAACATCAAATTTAGAGTCAATTGCACCAAGATCACCCTTAATAATTACAAAAATAAAATATTTCTTAAAATTATAGCAAGTACAAGTTCTGAAATATATAATTATAAGACTTAAAAAATTAATGAAGAGCATATCCTTATTTATTTATAAATATATGCATGAAAAATATTGGCGAAAACAAAAGTTCTACCCATTTTTATTATCTATAAAAATAAGCGAATAAGGAATATTGCCTATAATTGTGCGCTCTATCTATGACCTCTTATGTGAGATGAATCACAATAATAATAAAATTCCTGCGATTTGAAGTTAAAAGTTTTCACATCATCAAGATAAAAGATATTCTGATACACAAAATAAGTGATAGTCAGTTGGTGCTAAATCAGGCAGATAGGGAGGGTGGAATAAAATGCCCCAACTAAAGCACATTACTTTTTGGCAAGTGGTCTAGCGCCATTATAATGAAGGGTAACACTTAGGTGTTTGATAAGATCTGATTGCTTTGCTACCAAATTTGAATGGAGCATGTTTAACTGTAAGCAATAGAAGGCAACATTGGTGGTTTAGTTGAGTGGCAGGACTTCCCAGAGGATTATTCCCTGCACATCCCTGACATTCAATAACACTTTCTTATGAGGAAGTTCAGCTTTCAAAGTCGATACATGCAGATTAGAAGAGCAATATTCCTATAACAATTTATTTTATGGAACATATGATCTACTTTTCCTGTCACAATTCTTTTGGGATAATTTTTGTACCAGAAAAGGAAGGAAACACAGGGAGGATTGTTGTCCTGTTGATTTAGAGTCACATTATGATGAACTCAACAATCCAACTTTCTCGAAAAACTCAAGTTAACCAGTCACCTCTCAACAATTGTTTAGTAAATATCTTGCTGTTGATTTCGAATTGTCCTCGTTTGCTTGGTCAATATTGTCTTCTCAACATGCAGAGAACATTTACTCCTACCTGGACAACAGCTTGCCTCCTTCTCTAAATTTACAAAAACCATTAACACATATGCTTTTGTCTATTGCATCCTCTCCACATACTAGACAAACATTGCTGCATGCTGTACTTTTTTTATTGAGCTCTTAAAACATTGTCTTACATGCATCTTCTTGCATTCCATGTTACACACTCTGAGATTTTTTTAAATGATTAACTATGTGAGACATAATAGATTAATACATTAAGCATTTAAACATTTTATTGGTTGATGATTTCAATCATAAAAATATCATGTGTGGCATTAACTCCATAGCCAATTTTCATATCTTAAAACAAGTAAAACTTTTGAGCATATCCACTATTTTAAATCATAAATAATTTCATGAATTATTTTCATTATCAATTTATTCAATAACAGAAAAATTAAATTTAATGAAAAAAGCATTTTAAATTCCTAGAAAAAAATTAAATGAAAGAATAAATTACCAATCGTCCATAAACCCCCATCAAATTGCCTTTCTTTTTCTCTTGCAAAAATGCTTTGGTCAATGAATTAAGATTACGAGAATTATTCAATGAATTTACTGCTTCATCATGTTTAGCACGCAGATTATTCAACTGAAAATAAAAAAGTACATATTTTTAGCAAAATATGTAATTTTATAAATTTTATGAAGAGATAAAATTTAATATTTAGTTTCTTTATTAGAAAACTTCCAGAGAAGAAAAGTTGAAAAATAGGCATGACAGCTTTGAAACTGTTTTTCATAATATCAAATTAGTTACATTTGGTATACATTTTATTTCTTTAAAAATATGAAAATATATAATGCCTAACACACATTTCTGTATTTATTAAAATGCAAGAACATTAATAAAATATTATTGCTCAATTTAGGCATCCAAAAATTAATTTAACAAAAGTCTTAAAATATTGTTGGGTTGGGTTTTATGGCGCAAGGTCCAAAAATGGACAAGCTGCGCCAAAAAGTCTTAAAATAATTTACTAAGAAAATATCAAACTTGTTGAAGATAAATGACACCAGTTACAGGGGTAGGAGTACTGAAATTTTTTTTTCAGGACAGTATTTTCAAAAAATATCAGGACATTTTTCAGGACATATGTCAATAATTAAACAAAAGCAATGTTACTTTTAGATACTAATTTCTGTTTTAATATAACATATTTTAGAATGGAGTATACTATTTAATAAATTCTGAGTTTTTAATTTTTAATACAAAAATATGAAAAATGATACAGAAATTTTAAACTTTTTATATAAACATTTTCTAAAAATTAATAAGTTACATGATAAAACTTTATATTACAGTAAACTTATATGTATAACTGATAATGTTCATTTTGAACTGGATGCATTAGCATTTAATTCCGATAATTTTATACTGCTCTTTTTCTACTAATCATTCACAGATGCAGTCTCTGCATTAGTAGCAGATAGTATCATTTGTCAAACTTTCATATCACTAATAGCATATGCTATTTTTTTATTTGCATCATACAAAAGTTATTGATCTGCACACTTACTATCAAGCAAATTTTTTTTTTTCTTTCTCAAGTTCATTAATTTTTCTAACAAGTGCAATTTTTTAAACTTTTTTTCACAAGTACCTTTTATGTCTTCCTTTTTCTTTTCATCTCTAATTGTGTTGCATCTTTTGGTTTTTGCATATATGACGCATATTCTGCATGATATTTCTGAATATAATGCATCATTTCTTTGGTATATGGAATGGAGGAAACAGAATTGTCATGCATTCCAATAACATCATGACAAATGAGTAAACTTTGAACTGTTAATTCCGATAAAAAAGCTCTCTCCTTTGTCACAACAGAATTGTTACTCGAAAAACCTCTTTCTGGTTGTGAATTTACTTTTAATAATGACATACATGGTTTAATAACTCTAGAAAGAGTAGGATATTTTATATAACCACCAGCATCTTTTATATTAAAGACTGCATTCCAATATTTACAGATATTTTGGTCATTATCATAATCATTCATAAGCAAAGTCGCATCTTCACACATGTAAATAATCCACTCTTCATTCATCTTATCAAAGTCTGAAGAAGTTTTATTCACATGAAGAATGTGTTGAATTAAAAGGAGACAAACACTAGAGATTTTAGAGCAAAGTGTTTGCAATAGGAAGTTTTTGAAGCAAATGCTTAGAAGTTGCTAAGTAGCAACTTCTGACACTTTGTTGAAATGATGTTTTATCCGTAATCCTTTCTCCTATTGCTGTTGCATCATGACTTATTTCAATTTTGTTTTTACGTTTAACCAATTTATTCCTGATTCAACATTAATTTACAGCAACTTTACTCTATTTGTTTCACAGATTTCATCAGGATTTAAACATGATACTGCGAACAAGTTCATTTAACTTACTGTACATCACATGTACTAAAGGTTCGAATTTTTGTATGAGCAAGCACTTGTCTAAGACCCATATTTAAAAAACTAAATTTGCTTTTGCATACGAAGCACTCCACAGAATGAACATCGTCAACACTTCGACACCATGTCTTAATTAAACATTTATTCTCATTTTGCCGTTCCAATCATTTATCAGAAAATTTCATTTTCCTTAACATTTTTAAAAGAAAATTGTTTATAAAAAATAAATTCTAAACTTGCTAATAAATGTTAGAAAAAAATATGATTAAAAAGTTTTACAAAAAATTAAACAAAATGCCGATATACCAGAGTCTTAGGGTCTTTCAAATGTTTTATAATCCAAAGATGTCTATAAGAAAGAGGATATTTTGACTCATTAGGTACTTAGACAATAAATATTCTTTTAGAACATAATATTGCTCATCAATTCTCTCCCAAACTGACCCCAGAGTTAACCAACTTCTCTCAACTAAGTCTAGATAAGGTTTCTTCCAATATTTCCAACTGTAAGGAATGATAATCTTCCCTTCTTGCAGAAGATAGTTTGAAAAATTGATGAATATCTATAGCAAATTCATCAATAATACAATCAATTTTATGAATACCCTTACATAGAGCACCATGGATATGTAAGCAACATGCACCCAAATCAAATAAATATAAATATGAGGCGGAGACGAATGTTTGACAACACTATTTCCTGTTTGAAAGAGAGCAAAAAAGGGGGAAAGAATTTCTCTTTCTTTTTGCAAAGAAAGCAGTTGAATGTTCTACTGAAAAAAAAATTTATTCCATTCGAAGAAAAATTTACTACTGAAAAATACAAAATTATTAATTAAAATTAAACTCTCAAAGGAATATTATAAAAAATTAAGGAATTCCAGGATTTATTTCACAAAATATGAACATTTCAGGACGTTTTTTAAAAAATCAGGAATTTAAGGACAATTCCGAGCCCTGCAGTTATTAAATACTAGAATTTTGAGTTAAAGTTGATTTAAGCACCTACATGATAAAAAAAATATATTAATTCAAAAGCGAATTTACTCCAATAATCATTTAAAAATTCAAACACATATATACCTCATCATAATAGGCAACAATAGTAAAAGTTTAAATATCACTAATTATATATTAAACTACTTTTTAATGAAATTATTTGCTACAATGAAAGGATGAATTTATATTTGAGAATTGGGAATACTAGTAAATTATTAGTCCAATTAAAAATTATACAATAGGAAAAAAATGTATTGATAAAATAAATATAAAATACTGAAGAAAAGATACTTGATCATTAAGTTGAGCCTCAGCTTTCTCTTTTTCTGTTAATTCTTCTGTAGCAGAATGTAATTTCAACTTAAATTCTGGTAATTGTTCAGATGCCTTTCTAATAGCTCTAAAATAAAAAAATAAATTAATTATTTCATTATAAAATAAAACCCTTTAATTATGATCTTATATACATATTACAATGGATTTATTCACATTCATAAATTTTTAAATAAAATACCTTACAATAAGTATCATTAAGCATATACATTTCCTTGACTTTTTTCAAGCTAAATTTAAAAATACCTCAATTAGTTTCAAGCTTGAGAATAACGTTTTAAAAATAAATATAAGATGTAAAATTTAAGGCGAAATTTTTGCAATAATATTAAATAAATTTGTATCCTGCAAAATCAGTTAAAACAGTTCTAAGTTAAGTTTCCATTATTATTTTAATAATTTCTTCAAATTTTCAATGAAAAACAAATTATTTTAAACTGAACACAATTAACAAATATTTTAATAACTCAAGTAAATTATACTCAATAATAAAACTCAATAAATAAGCCATTAATAATGTACACACAATAATGTCAAAATAATTTATATAATATATATATATATATATATATATATAGTTTTTTAATCTTTATAGCAGATTTTAAACGGTAAATAATCATTAAATTGACCTTTTGAATTTAGAAATGATTACTCCTTTTCAATAATGGATTACCTGACAATTTTTCCAAAAGTTACTACTCGAGCTCAAAACCAGTTACCATGTGCATTACCTAGTTAATCTGCAGATTAACCTATTTATTCCCTGAATATGCAAAACCAAGGTTTCCGGATTTTATTTAAGTAATGTCTAAACTAAAAGCTTCTACACTGTAGAATTCAATAATGGATTACTGAAAACTGATCTTATCAACTAATCTACTGTTTGATTACATTGATATGCTTCTTTAAAAACTGAAAAATAAATAACATTATATCAATTTCCTTGATTGTAATAATGTTTTGAAACATACAATATTATTCAAGCATTATAATATTATTATATTCAAGAATTATAATACTATTATATTTAAGCATTATAATATTAACAGCTATTAATGTTTTTTTTCTATAAATAGAAATAATCTGGCAGTATGTAGTAGCTTTTATTAAAGTTCTGCAAGTATTGATTTTTTTTCCAAATGTGCAAAGTCAGCCACCCAGATTTTGAAAGAACCCAAATTGTTAGAGCCCATCCTGCTAGAGCAAATGTGATCAATAACTTTTAAGCATTTCTAGAAGTATGATGTCTAAAGTCATAACAGCATACTCACAAAGCAACAAGACAAGCTTGGAAAAGAAAAACAGTAGACAGAAAAGTGAAAGAGATTAATGGGTATTTAAACAAATTGTAATGTCTAAAAAGTGAACAGCTGCAACAAAAGAACACAGAGTTTAAACCAGCATCTGGATTATCTAGATCTAATGATTCTGTTAGAAGGCACCTTCATAAATAGAACATTTAGGAATGAACAGTGACCAAACCAAGACACTTGTCACAGATGGCAATACAAAAAATTGTCGACAGTGGTATCACACTAATAAAGCTTATTTAATTGATCAGAAGAAAAAAGTAGTATGATTTGGCAAATTGTCTTTTGCACTTTTTCCTACTACAGGAAAGATGCATATTAGGAAGAATCTACATAATGATATAATTGTGATTGATTGCATCCTGCCAACTGTCAAGTATGAAGGCGTGTCTATCATAATATAGGTAGTTATGTTATGATTCTCTGCTGGACCAATCATAACCCTAAAAGGAAGATTCAATGGAAAAAGTACAGATAAATTTTATCTGACTAGGACTATCCTAATGATAATGAAAATTTTGCTTCTTGCATGAGATGGAATTTTTCAAACTAATAATGCATTTATCCATGCAGGACCTGTCCAATCATGGTTCAATGAATTTCGGGATGAAGTTAAAATCTTATAAGTTATAAAGTTATCTTGGTTTGCAGTCACCCAAACTTAATTTAATTTTTATAGTCTATTTTAGATCATTCAATATGGAATTGATTTCCGCCACTGACATATCAGTCATTTTACAATATCTTCATGAAAAATGGTACACTCACTATTTCTTTAAACACTATTCAGCATTGGTATCAATCAATTTCTAGGAAACTCTAAGTTGCATTACATGCCTAAGGCAATACTACACTAAAATATTAAATGATTCTTTATAAATCTAAATGCTTCTATTTTGATAACCTGTATATATATATTTATTAACAATCAAAATTTTTGCAAATTCTTGATGAAACATAGGAAGCAATTTTGTACTTTAATATCTGATAAATCAAGTAGTAGTGCTGAAAGCTTTCTGTAATTTATTCAAAACATAGTCAACAATTCTGTCTTCATTGATTTTTTAGAAAAAAAAATGTTTATCAACAAAACACTACATCTGATGATAAAAATTTTGTAGATATTGAAATTTGGCACATGAGCGTATTGAGCATCATTATGCAAAGAGAATTTAGAGCAGATAATGAGAAAAAAAATTAATAAATAAATAAAATGCCAAGAAATTTTTTATGGAATTAAATCACATTTTGCTACTAAAAAAAAATATAAAATAAAGCTTTGAATATTCCTGTGCTGACTCATCTACATCATTTTTCGATATTTTAGATATAACACAATTTATTTTACTATGATTGGCAAAAAATGCAGGAAAACACTTTAAAATTGAAATATATTCAAGGACACAAATATATAACGGTTTTGAAACAATTATGTTTATTATTAATTATTTAATGAAATAAATTATTTAACAACATCAATAAATAATATGGCTGAAAGAAATAGACATAAGAGAAATACTAAAGTTAAAAATTAATTGAACAATCTAATGCTTTCAAAATATACCATATAAGTATACTTTCAGTTAGGAAATGATATTAAATTTTCATTACTTGTTTCTAAAATAAATGTATTAATTATTCAAAGAGCATGTCAAAAGCTTAATTTAAATTTATTTCAATTCAACTTTTTAAACATAATGGAATTCTCACAAATCTAAATTTAAAAAATATAAATCATAATTAAGGACGTGATAGAAAAGAACACTTTGCAAAAAACTTCAGGAGTAGTAGCAATTTTATAGTAAATTATTATTTTTAACAATTTGGAATATTTAATATTTTAACTTACAGCAATTGAAAGTATCAACTTTTTTTTTTATAGTTGCAGTATCAATATAAATACACTCATTTTTATGAGCTCATAAAGGTAAAAAAAAAAAATATAGTTTAACGCATTGATCCACATGTGCTGAACTCACTTTAGCAGCACCAGCACTACTAAAATTGGCCACATTTCCTATTTCTAACAATATTCTATTAAGCGAGGCGGCAGGGACTAAGAAGAATGCCCTGTAAAAAATTACGGCACAAAAACAGCCCATTCTGATGGTTGCTTTCCTTTTAACTTATTCAGTGTGCACCAGAGAGCAATGAATTTCACATTATTTGTGAGCTTAATAAGATGCCTCTACCCTGAAATTTACACAATATTCTTGTCATTCCTTCTCAGTGTAGCATTTTCAATTCTGTGCAATGCATAAATAAAAAAGGAAAAAGGCAATATCAGTCATTTTTCCTTTAAATTTACAAAATGATATTCAAATTTTACAATGTACATAAAACAATTGAAAAAGAGTAATTTTTAAGCAGTGAATTCTAGAATACGAAAAATATCACTACAAGTTGATATGCCCATTCAGGATGATGATATTCAGTGGAGGAAGCAAAGTGCAGCAACTACAGGAATGATACAGACTTTAATATACTGGAAAAAATTTATTGTTAAAAAGCTTTCTTCCTTTTGGTATCAATTTAAAAAGTTTTAGACAAAAGTTTAAAAGAAACAAAATTCATCTTCTACAAAATAAATGATTTTTACTATGTTATATAGAATATGAAATAGAATTCTGATTATGCATTTCCATAATCAATAGTTAATTCTTACAAAATGTAACACAGATAAATGACTAATAAAGTGACTATGAACTAAACTGTTTAGCTACCAATCTGCAGCTATCCAGGGCAATGTTGCTCTAAGTTGCAACTTTCTTCTCTTCATACTGTGTTTAATGTTACAATACTGTAACATTAAAACACAATATTGTAATATATTTCATCATGCACTGAAGGACAGAAAGATCTTATACACAATATAGCACCACCATAGAGTAATGCAATCAAAATTTTGGTCAAGATTTATTCTTGTTAGAATATTTCTATTTTGCTATGAACTTCAAGTTATCAATACTATTGACTTCACTCACTCAGTCTCTCACACATACATCCATGTTTTGGAAATTTAAAGTATTAGAGTCAACATATTAAAAGGGAAATTAAAAGGTTATAGAAATTTAAATAATTTATTGGCTTTTGAACTTATAAGAGAGTTATCAAATTATAATGCAAATCCAATAAAATTTTATTGTAAAATATAAAAAGGAGAAACATTGAAAATACATGAAAATAAAAATCCAGATTGCAACATACTTTTCTTGATCAGCAATTGTAGAAATAACTTTATCAAGTTCACTTTGAAGATTACAAAGTTTTTCTTTTTCTTTCTTTTCTGAGCTTAAGCAAATATCTAGTTCAGATTGAGCCAAATCAAACTAAGAAAAATTGGTTTCCAATTATGAATATTTATAAATAAAAATTTCAGCATAAAAAATGTCCAGTTAAATATTAAGTTAAATATTTCTATTCTAATATTGTACTTTAATATTTGTAAAATTTTAAAATTGCGATATAAAATATACAAAATATTTTAGATACCTTAAGTCCATATATAAATATTTAAAAAAATAAAATTGTTCAATTTTAAAGGATTTAATTGTTATTCATAATAAAACTATGATAATACCTCAGATTTCTTTTGATTTACAATAGCTTGTAAATTAACCAATTCAATTTCTAAAATATCTTTTTCTTCTTGATATCCTTGTATTTCATTTTTCATTGATCCCATTACCTGTCAAAACACATAATTAATTTTTTCATATATACTTAAAATATAATTTTTATCAAAAAAGCTTTCCAAGAACTCTTTAGTAGTTTGATTAAAAACTACCCAAAAGGTTTTAAAATTTTAATGTTTCTTTGAATAAAATTGATGTTAACAAATCGCAAAATTTACAGAATAACATCTACTTATCATAAAGAAAAAAGTTATTTAAGAAAACAAATTAAGTATTTAATAGGGAAAGAGAATACTTCAGTTAACTTTTCTTCCTCAGCAGCTTTGAGATTGATTATCTTTTTCTTTTTTTCTTCCAATTCTAATATCTCCCCCCTAAGGATTTCTGGTTGCTTTTTTAATTTTGGAATCTACAAAAATAAAATAAACATCTAATATCAAATCACATATTTCATAAACATACATTTTAAATTTTTGGAATTGATTAAACAGAAAATTTTTTATTTCCTAATATTTTGATAACACATTACCATTAATATAGAAACATATTTTTTACTACATTATTCACATAATAAATTTATATTTTATTAAAAAACAGTTTAATTTTAAGGAAAAAATTTTAAAACTTGTGTTTTGATGATAAAATATTATAAATTATGGATGATTAGAGAGAAGAAACAAAAATACTCAATAAACATAACTTAAATACATATTTCCTCAATTCATGGACCATTTTTCCATTTAATTTCATGATTTTGTATGTGATCCAAAATATTTAAGTCTCATGATCAAAATGTACAGTTTACAGAAGAAACAGTATTAGTTTTTAAATTTTTGTCAAAAAACTGTGGTATATAAAATTCTCTTTCTCACACCTACATATATATATATATATAAAGGTCAGCACAAAATAGTGTAAATAAAACAAAGTTTAACATTATAATCAACAGTATTATACCATCTACAATCTCTCATCATTTTAAAAATAGCTTTATATTTCCTTTGACTCATGATATAAAAATCTTGAAATGATTAACATTTTTGTAGGTAGATGCATAATTCACCAGAACACAACATCACAAAATGTAAATATCCATTTCCATTAGCCACTGCACTGTTACAAATTCAGACATTATAATCAAATTTTATTAAAACAAATGAATATCTTAAGAGAATATGCATTTCCGATTCTATCTTATAGAAATACATATTTCCCATTATATTAGAAAGAAAACCAAACTGAAGAAAATCATTTTATGGGTAATTCTTAGAAAGAAGAACAAAAATAAAATTCCTCATATTGTATGCAAAATTAGTAGTGATGTATGATACTGTTTAGCAACACTTTTATGTGATGCCATACAAAAAACAATTTAAGTTCTTAAAAATACAATCTTTCTTCACTATATACAGTTTGTGAATAATGCTATAATAGTCTAAGATGTGCACTTGCATCAAAATTGCAATCATTTCCTATACTGTTACAATATGCTAATTTTACCTAATTTCACTCTTTCTTATTGAATGGATTTATATTATTTTCATATCAAATTTTTTTCAGAAAACTTTTTGTAAAAAGTAGAAAATTGTTGATAATTGGAAAAATCTTATATCTGGAGCACAAATAATAATAAAAATCATAAATTTTACATATAAACTTTTGTAAGAACTTCATGATTCTTTTGATTATTAATCTCATCCAGGAAGATAGGAAATTAAAGTCTCTCTACAAATTTTGTCAAGAGCTTACTTTTGTTATTTCAATGCTTGTTTGTCATCAGTATTTTACAGTGAACAACTCAAATAAAAATTAGTTTACAAATTCTTTTAATACAGTTTTATCTTTATAAAATAACCCTCTGCAGGTCAGAGATAAAGGTCTTTATAATGAGTGGTTGCCATATTAAAAATAATTAAAAAGTACAAAAATACATGCTTACAAGTTCCTAAATAAACATTTTTGAAAAGATTCCAAGTAAATATTTAAATTTGTCTTTATGTCAAAAAAATTTGTCAATTAAATTATTTTTAAGACATATTTTAAAGTAAAATATAAAAGAAAAAACATGACAAAATATTAATTTTTCAAAAATAGTAATAATAATAATCCAGAATGGGAGCTTGTTTTTTCATGAATGGTTGCTCTATTTTATTTGTTTTTTCAATTTCATTTAAAAATGTTTTGATTCTCTTGTCTTTCCCCCCCCCCTTCTTCTTTTAAAAAAAATTTAAAGTTTAACAGCACTTGAAACAGTTTTTATGCAAGGAAGTGCCAGTATCATTTTTTCGCCTTCATCTAATGTTCATATGATTTCTTCGATTGAACAATGAAGAGAAATTAATTAATTTTTGGTCACATTTTTAAAGTATCATACTTCATAATCAACTATGGCATATTCATCAAAACTTAATCATTAAAACTTCATTATTTTTCAAACTTTCTTGAAACATTTTATTTTTATCATCTTCAATTACTTCATCAATTATTTTAGAGGCAGATTTCATTTTTGTTAACTTTATGATATCAGCATGATAGAAACAATTCTTCATGCTATTTTCTGTGATGCCATTCCATGCTTTCAAAAGGTACAACGGTGTAAGAATATCTACTTTGTAATGTTCTCCTTTATCTAGTATAGGAACAAGTTTTCAGAAAAGCAATATCCAGTATTTACGTTCAAAGTGCAAATTGATCTCTTAATCCAGAGGTCGAAGAATTGAAGTAGTATTTGGTGAAACTATTCCACAGTAATTAACTTCAAACCTTTTATTTGGGGATGCCCCATATAGTTATCAATTAAGATAGTTTTTCTGTATTTAATTGTCACTTCCTCATCAGAGCAATATAACCATTTTTCAAGAATACAAGATGTCATCCACAATCTAAAATTATTTTTTATAGATAACAAGTAAAGTTTTGTGATATCCTTAAAACATATCTTATTCAATTTGTCAATTGCTAAAAGTGGAATGTTTCAGTGCCAGATATATTTATACACAGAAAATCTAAAGTCTTTGTTTAGCTGTTGTCCCTCCACTTACAGTTTTGTGCTTGAACACGAAAGATGGATCAGATTTCCTGCCATAAAAATTTATTCTGGACATTCTAGATTTTTCCCTAATATCCCATCTTTCTATTTCTCAACAATTCTTTGTTGACAACACTGTTTTCATCACAAAGATTGCAAAAAGAAAGACCTTGGCCATATCTTACATTAAACTTCTTATTGTATCCATCCATCTGATGCTTTGAATGCTTTTATATCAGCGTCTATTTGTAAAGCAAAAAATTACTATCAATTGGAATATTTTTTTATCACATTATTGTTAACTATTCAAATAAGCCATCTCCAAGCATCTAAAATTTTTCATCCTGAGATTAATTTCTAGGTTGCTTAAAACAAATTTTTTTCTTCAAAATCAAATCCCTGCAGTTAATTATGTCAAATGTGCTTTTAAGTGTTTTAAACAACCCCACAATCTGACTTATTTCATCATTTTTAATATCTATTCATTTAAAATTTTTTATTTTATTTTCTAGAAATATATCGCACTGCATTTATTTGAAGCTGCCATCTTGTTTAGGGTCAAAAATGTAATTCTTCTTGCAAGTTTGATTTGCACTAAAAACAAATCAAAATGTTCACTACATCCTTTCTTTTATCAAAAGTCGGGCAGCTGCTTCCTTCTGCAAGCTGCAATATTGTACTAGTATGACAATAAATAATAAGAATGTGATCCCAAATTTTTAACTTAGCGAGCAGAATATTATGTTTCTACCAATGTCACACCACAGAATTGGCCTGAAAACTCCTGTATATTTTCAGTGGATTTCATCGCATGTTGGGGTGTATGGTAATGAAATAGCACATGTTCTAGTCAAGAATGGTTATGATCTTCCGATAAACAATTCAAATGAGCTTACTCCTTAAAAAATCCCCTCCTTAAACAGACAGCAAATGCTCTCTGCATGGTGTTTTCCGCAGATTCACTACAGGTATGCTGACAAATATCCTGGTCTAAAGTCAATTAAATTATAACAACGAGCTACTGCAGCAGCAATAACCAATTTAACAACTTTGCCTGACATTTGTTGCTTAATATATGCATTGTTCATTGAATCATTTATTAATTGTATACTTCTATTATTTGAATATGCAAAATGATACTAATTTTTCCTCTGTCTGTCTGTCTGTGCGTGTGTGTAATAAAATTAAACCCTTTTCCTAAAGATTTAACAAATAGCTCAATAGCTCATTTTACTTTGTGGTTAGTTTTATACATTGTGTAATTAATAAAATATGGATTCACAAGGAAGATTATTTATTAACTATGACCTTTTCAACTAATTTTGAAAATAAGAAAATTATCCATTTTAATAAAATTCAATCATTGTTATTAAAAATTATTTTTCTTTCTGAATACAGAATTTTTCAAGCAAAGTAGTGAGTGAAAAAAATTTCAGGATGTTTATCAGGACAATTTTTTAAATAATTTTTTTAACATGTTAGCAAAAGTTACAAAAAAATGAATAGTAACATTAAAACTTGATTT
>JAPDSC010079321.1:0-20792 GCA_026290005.1 Latrodectus geometricus | reverse complement strand
GTTTATTTTATTTTTTAAAGAAAGGATTTCAGGAATTGTCATTCTGGCCATAAGATTCATGTGTTGTATTACCAATAATGAAAAATAAGTTTGAATTTTCTTTTTTGAACATTTTGAAGAAAGAAACATTAAAACTCACATTTCAGCTTGAAAAACAGAATTTTCCATTAAAACTAATTTATTGGCTAAATCAAGATATTCCATTGCTTTATTTCGAGGCTTTTCAGCATCAGCTCTTTCTTTCTCCACAATTTTTAAATGAGTAATCTAAAATTAAGATGTTCAAATACACTTTTTGAACAGTATATAAAAATAAGATCAAATATAAAAAGATTATTTATCACAATTACAGCATGATAAAAGAAATATATATATGCAGAAAATTGTCTTTGGAGTATAATTTAAATTGGAATTAAAAACTTTTGTATGTAATGAATTGTTTAAATTATAATGTTAGAAACAAGAAAAGCGTTATTCCTGTTTCTAAAAATCTAAAGGAAATTCATAACAGCAAATATTATACTTTATTTTTTTTCTTACATTTTATATAATATTAATACCGAAAGTTAAAAGTAGCATCATAAAAACAGCAGACCTAATTTTTAACTCTTAAAGAGATTTCAGAACATATATTTATCTCTTGGCTTACAATTAATTTTTTGTGGTTATAATTAAATTTTGATGATTAAACATCAGTAATAAAATATAAATTAATATAGTATATGGATTATTTCTTACACCTTATTATTATTAGCCGAATACCTTCGGGTGGGACGGCAATTCTTGAAGGTTACACCTTCTTATAAATGTTGAAACACAAAGATTCAGCAGATAATGCAATTTGTTTTTTTGTTTTTTTTTAAATACTCACAAGTACAAATATTTGAAATTTGAAATAATAGATTAAATTTTTCATTAAGAATGTATTTAATTATTAATAAAATTAAAAAGACTAACAATGGAAAAAGTGCAAAAAAATTAAATTAATATCACAGAAAATATGTTGATGAAACAAAGATAAATGAAATGCAAAATAAGCTAAAAACATTAAAAAAGTTATATGTTAAACAATTAAAACTTTGTTGGATTTCAATGAAGTCTAATACTAGTACAAACTCTAGGAAAATTTTTTCAAGTGAAACACAAATCTAATCATAAAAAATAATTTGGGAAATTTAAGACACACAACTAGAAATATATAAAGATTATTTTATTATTTGTAATTGATTATTTGTAATTTGAAGGAGAAATTACTTTTCATAAAGAAATAAAGTGGAAATAAAATAAATAATTTTGCTCTATTCTAAAATGATACAGAACTAAGAAATTTATGTAGTATAAATACAGTTGGTAGATACATTTAAAACAACTTTCTTTACAATGTCCTTTTCAATATGTAAAGGTAACATTAATAATTTTTTTTTTAAATTATTGAACTGATTTATTTACTTTATATTTCTAAAAATTTAAATGTAAAACTATTTCAAAAGAAAATTTTAACTTAATATCATAAAAAGTTTATAACCCTGATCTTTTACAATAAAAAATAAGAATTACTGACTTCTCAAAAATAAAATTTAAAAACATTAGTTTCAATAATTTTGAAATAATTAAACTGATTGAATTTGTAGTTCATAACTGTTCATAACATTATCAAATATTGTCATTTTATTAAAACTTTAATAACTGGTAAAATAAATTACATTAATAAATAAAACTAAAATTGTAAAAGATTTTCAAAGATTTTTAAAAATCAAACCTAATTATATTCATAATTAACATTTACTTTTCAAAGTTTTGAAAGGATAAAAATTTAAAAATTTCAAATACACCAAACAGTTTTTTCCCCTTCTGAAGCTAGAAATATTAAAATAAATCCCAATAAAGTACCTCTATAAGAATCTATCATTAATGTCTTGGATTATACTTACAGAAAAATACTATTAAGGAAATTTATGGGTTTTTTAAAAGAATTCTTTTGATCAAATGGATCAAGTATACTAAATTGTCAAATAGGAGAGTAAAAATACATGTCCACTGATTACGCTTATTTTTTTTTTTTTCAGCATTATTGCCAATTTTTACACAGACAAAAAATTAACACAAAGTTAAATTTCCTACAGTGATGAATTATTAGTGTTAAATCTGATGCAAAATGATTAAACATAAAAAAAAGTTGCAAACTGAATAATACTTTGATGACTAAACACAATTTAAAGATAAGTTTTTTAAGTTAAAATAGTTCTAGCCTCACAATTACAATTGAAATCTAATCCAAGATAGCATTCACAGTGCATGATATATGAAATTCCAAATAGCTGCTGAAGGATTACAAAAAGTCAGAGCATTCAAAAATCATTTTCTATATGGGAAAGGAAAGCAAAATTTTAAAACTTTGCAAGCTGCAGAATTTCGATTTAAAAAAACTATCCTGAGCTATTACTCATTTTAATTAATAGATATTATTAATCTAAGCTGAACAATATATATAAGTTTTAATAATTATGATAAACATTTTCTTATAGTCTTAAATATAAAGTTACATCATATATACAATGCACTTTATTACACAAGTAATGCATTTTAATCTAAGAATACACACCCTGTGAATGAATATTTTTCAATTTTATTGTTTAAACTGACAGACATCTATAAGCAAAACTACTGCAGTAATATTATATATATTCATAACTTTGCCAAAAAAAAAATAATTTACTTAGGAGTAAATTAATTGCTTGAAGAATAAATAAGTAAATCCTGAATTATCATTTAATTATTTAGAATTTCAATAATTTAAAAGTTTAGTGCAAAATTTCATGCTAGAAATTTTTAGATATAAGCAAAAATTTGAATAAACAAGCTTTAAAATATATTGGAAGCCAATAAATGAAAATTAAAGATTTCAAAACTCATCTTTGAAAAATTCAAAAACTTTTTAATCACTTTTTATAATCAGAATAGCATGTCAAATCTAAACATGTTAACTTAAAAATTAAATTCAATAAATTTGAATTCATACAATCTCTGACAATAAAGTTCACTGAATATTCTTGTAATATTAATGTGGATAATAAGTTAATGAAAGTTACCTCACTGTCCTTCAAAACAGTTGCCTTCCATAACTATGCCCCACTGAGATTTCTTACACATGTCCTGAAAACTTTGCAAGAAGTTTTCTTTTGGGGTGAAAGCTTTGTCACATTTAGTTGGATGTCAAGTATATTGTCAAATCTCTTTCATTTCAAAGTGAGTTTGAGTTATGGGAATGGGAAGAAGCCTCGAGTATTGAGATCTGGCGAATGACTAAAATGTTCAATTTGCACCACCCCCTTTTTTGCCAGGAACTGTTTTGATGATGTTAGCTATGTGAGGGCAAACATTTTCATAAACAAAAAACCAAGAACCTTGTTCTGGGTACTGAGGTACTGACTCTGCATAGACATGGGTCAAAATTTCAATGTCATTCTCTCAGGTTAAAATTCCTTGTATATAATGCTTTGACTATCAAAATAGGAGATGAGCAGTGATTGATGCATGATTTTTCAGCTCTGACCTTTTTTTTAACAAGGTGATGCAGAAGGACACCATTCAATACTTTAGTGCATCATCTCAGGGTCTTACCCGAGATACCAGGAATCCTCCTCAGTGACAATATAATTCAAGAAATTTGGTGTAGCATCTGTTGTTCAAAAAAACCTATGAAGCCTCTAAATGTGCCAGCTTCTGATCATCTGTCAATTGATGTGGCAAAAGACGTAACACATTTTTCTGATCCCTAAATTCTGGGTAACGATTTGTGGCTTGGGTTCCCAGTTAACATGCTGTTCATCAGCTATCATGGGCACATTTAATCGACGATCTTTCCTGATTAATTTCCTCACTTTCTCAATGTTTTTGTCACTGATGGAGGTTGCTGGTCTTTCTCTATAGTGTTGTCAGAAACACTTTCCTGGCCCTCTGGAAAACGGAAAAACCACTCTTCATAAACACATACTAGATTTCATGAGTTTTTTTCAATGTCTTGCCAAGCTTAAAACAAAACTTCAATTAATCTTTTGCACAATCATTTTCCTTTTCCACTTAAGAATCAAATACTAAACAAACACTTTGTAAAACAAGTCTTTCATGGAACACAAAATACTCTCAACTAACAATGGTGGCAGCGAATTGTCAACACTTGCAGCAATGTATGTGTTGCTTTTTTCTTTACCAGTGTTGGCAGTTCAGCCATTATAACTTCAATTATAAAGCGTTATTGTCAGAAGTTGTATATTAAAATTTACTATAAAAAAGTACCATAAAAATAAATACAGAGTATGTGCACATAGCACAGTACTCTGAATAACTTAACAGCCTTTTAATAGATTTCTTGATTAAGAAAAAGTTCTCTTTCACTTCTAAATCAATTACACAAAGAATACAGTACAATAAGGAAATAAATTTCTTAATGATAAACCCCATTGTTTATTACACGTCACAAAGATATACCTGAAAATACTAAGTGTAGATACAAATATTATTAAACCTAATTATGGTTTTAAAAAGATGCTTCTTTGCCTAAGCTATTAATCACTTACAATCAGCAATTAAAAAACAGAATTTTAAGAACGGATATAATATTTTATTCAAATATTTCATTTTTAAGCTCAATTTTTTTCCAATATATTGAAAAACTTTTTATTGAAAATGCATATCATTTATAATTACACCCCACATTTTAATATATTAAAGAATATACTGATTTTTTGATATCAATAAAGATAAAAATTATTTAGGTATTTCTGATATCAATAAAGATAAAAAATTAAAAACATTTTAACATCAGCATTAACATGAATAAGTCAACTATAGTAAATTTTATTAAATAAAATTTATTGATGGATTTTAAAAGTTTCTTAATGCTTACACAAACAATGGCAATAATTTAAAATTTTGTTGTTCTAATGATGTTGTTTCTTGTTTTGTAATGCATTTACATAGAATGTAGTTTCATTATTAATATTATTGCAAACTATTTCATGAAAAAAAAATAATGGTAAAAGCAAATAACAATTTCTTTTTCAATATGTTACAATGACCACTTAATTTACTAAAATTATTTTACATGTATTTTGTGAAAACATTAATACTGAAAACATAGCAAGTTCAAAAATATCCAAGAAAAGTTCAAACAGCATCATAAATAAAATATCTTTTAAAATAATTACCAATTTTTTTCCTTATAAAATTACTTTAAAAGATAATAATCATCTTTTAAAGTAATTATCTAATTATAAGAAAAATTTTATTTTCTGTTCAGAATTCAGATTTTATATATTTAAAGATAAATATTACATAATTTTTATCAAAAGCAATAAATACTTTTGAAACAAAATGCCACAACAAAACATAAATAAAAACACAAAAATGATATTTATATCTAAGTTTAATAAACAATTTATTCTTAATTTACAACATTCAATAAATGATTATTTACTTTCTCCAGACGTCTTTCATTTACTTCTTCCATTTTATTATAGAAATGTTGAATTGGTTTAATGAAACGATTTGATCCAATAATGTCTTCAATATATTCAAGCATTCCAGAATCTTGTTCTGTTATGGCTTTAGGTTTCATCATTGATATTAGTTCAATTTCACCCTAAAATTTCAAAATTTTCATTAGTAGTAATGATTTTTCAAAAATAGTACAAATCTATATATAATTTCTAATGAAAACATATAGTATTCAAAATTAATTTATTTATAATAGAAAAGAATAAAAACGAAAAGAAACTACTTGGAAAAAAAATTTTTAAAGATATACAAATAAAAATGGAAGGATTGTATAAATAAAAAAAATTCTTACAAAAACAGTAAAAAAGCATGAAATTGAAAATTAAAAGAACATTACCTATGTTTTCCTTATTTACATCAGTAACATTTATTTAACCTAGGTATTTGAACCATCTAATTCATAGATATAACATGTATAATTTTCTTAAGTGAAAAGCACAATTTTATCTACCATATTTTTCTGTATATAATTCACAGCGGCGTACAATCTGTGGCAATTTCTTTCAGCAAATAGTCTAAAATATGTACTGCTGATAATATGGGTGTCACATAAAATAAAAAAATGCACAGTATGATTAAAAATTTAATAAATTGTTCAGAAAAAAAAAACATTTATTAGGAAAAATATCAGTCTAGATCCACCTCATTGCAAAGTGCGCTAAATTTGAGATGAAAGCACGAAATCGATCAAGAGCGATAATTTCGAGAAGATTCTTGTAAAACTTATCGATATTTAGCTTCTAATAACTTTTAAAACGATGTTAGACATATTTAAAAGTATATATATTTGCTTTGTTAATATTTAAATGAAAAAAAAATTGGATTATTTACAAACTGCATATTTTATACATTTTCTTTTATACCGCGAATGCTTTGTTTTTCACTTCATATTAATATGTTTGTCACCATTTTCTTTATTTGCTTTCGCTATAGCTTTTACTTTAAAATCTGCTGTGTAACTTAAAAGTTTTCGCTTCCATATGACGAATTTGAATATTTTTAAAATGAAACAGCTTACATCAGGGCAAATTGCAAAATGATGTTAGTGAATTTACAATTGTAATATCTTTACGAGGGACCAAGTTCATTTTGAACATAATTGGACAAAACTGATTATAGCTAAATAACTCAGGTGTGTCTTGATACCACCTGTTTTCTATTTTATGAAACATAAACAGTATTTCTTTCAAAACTTTTTAGTAATTTTTTCTGATGGAGAATGTTTTTTATCAGATTATCCGTATTATATGTTTATTATCAGATTATCCGGTAGTGTATTATACGCACTACTAAATGCGAAACTTTTTTAACACATAATCCGCGGATTATATACAGGAAAATATGGTAGCAACAATTTTTGATGTTTTCAAAGCTCACAAATCATATGTGCATAAATAGAAAATTCCTTGCTTAAGGTTAAAAATTACATATTCCTTCACTTACTTTTAACCCTTCAAAATTACACAAAATCTGAATGTTATAGTAATAGCAAAAAAATAATCATTATGAAAAAACTAATTTAATCAAATATACGTATTGATGTTAGATTCGCATATAACTTTAAAAATATTTTCAGATGCATAGAATCAATTAAAATGAAAAATAGAAAAAATTTTAAAAACACAGATTTTGGAATTTCTCCTTTTAATATATATGTATACTTTTTTTTTATACACACATATATATATATATATACAATGGCAAATTATGTATCTTATGATCACTAATCTGCTATATTCAACAACAAACTGGCATAGTCAGTGATCACAATTATGGCAATCTAACCCTAAAATATAAAATCTTTCTTTTTAGTTTTTATATCTTCAGATTATGTAGCCAATACTGTGAATCTGTACAACTTTACAACAAAGGGTCACTAAAATCTAAGATTTTAATTTCTTTTCTATCTACTTCAAAAGATTTTTTAAAAAATAAAATTCACAAGATTCGGAATATTTTCTGAAAATAAAGTCAGAAATGAGTCATCAAAATTCTAAAAGCATCTAGATATCTGGAAAAAAAAATTAATCCATTTCTAAGAGTTGCATGGACTGTTTTGATTTTACTTCAAATACAATAAAGTTTTATTTGAAAATAAGACATTTGAAACAGTCCATAAGAAATAGTATTTTTAATGCAGTTGTAATCTTGCTCAAAATTAAATTTTTGCACTTGTATATATTGCTGGTTTGTCACTTAACAGTAGTTTTTGGTACAGAAGAGTTAATTAGGCTGAGAACAATAGTATGGATTTTGAACCGCCACTACAAACAGCCAAGATTAAAGTACAATTTAAACTTATAACAAAAAAGTTGAATTGTTCCATTCAGCTGCTACTCAGTAATAATCCAAGAGAAGTGAGAATAACATATTTCAGATAATTACCTAATCAATATAAATTATTAAATTTCTTAGTAATCATATAAAAGATGAACAAATTTCTTATATAATTATTCCCTTCACTCAACAATGAAAAATTATATAAACAAGCGTAAATTCAAGTATAAAATAATACTAACCAAGAAAGAGAAAAGTTTATAAAGAATGCTATTTACAAATAGAAATAATACTAATGCAGAAAGAATATACAATTTAAAAATCATAGCACTTGATGGAATCCATCACATTTTTTCATTTATGTAAATTTACATTTGAAAAACAGCATTTAATATTTGATAATCATCTTAATGCACTTACCATTAAGGTAAATGGTAAGTAAGTTTATGACAGTTTTATATCTGAAGGTAATTTATAATGAAAGTAAATAAATTAAAGAGCTAGCATATCTTAAAGGGTGAATATAAATGAACTTTAAAATTTATAAAATATAAGATTTTATATAGCTTCTTTAATGTTAAACATATCATATGAAAACTAAATTTAGCTTCAATTTTTAAAATACATTTTGCATATTATATATTTTGATTAAATATGTATAAAAATAATACAAAATAATAAAATTGTGACATAAATTTTGATTTAAATTTTTAAAAATAAGCATTTAAATTTTGATTTTAAATGCTTATTACAGCATTTTAAAATTATTAAATAAAGATAATAAGGATAATGAACTATAAAAAATATATATTGATATAAACTAAGTTCCCCTCATTACCCTAGCCTGCAGTGTTTGTAGAAATGTGTATATTTCTGGTAGAAATTTATAATTTACTGAACCTGTTTTTAAAAAAAATATATTCATTTAATTAAAATAACATTTAATTTTTTTTTTAACTAAAAGAAAGACATTTAAATGTTTTTCTTTGCTTGGTAGCATTATTTAACAGTGACATAAAAATGCTTTTAATGCGTAAAAAATTACTGCAAAGAATGATAGTCTGAAAATTATATGAATTTGAAATGTATAATTATAATGGAAAAATGAAGCATTAAATAAGTACTAGTATATATATACTAGTATATATATATTGATAATTAAGAAGAGATGATTAACAAAGAAGCAAGATTTTTTAATATTGAATATTATTTATTTTTTTTTTTCATAAAAAAAACTATTTTTCTTGACAATTTACATAGGAAATAAAAAAAAGGAGAGCAAATTTCATAAAAAGATTAAATGTATAATAAGTAAAAATCTATAACTAATGGGTAAGTAAATAAGAATCTAACATAAGTCTCAGATGTTTTCTTTATTTTTATATTAAGACAAACATGATTTCAAGCAAAAAAATCTTTAAATCATACTAATATAGAAAGAAATTAATTAGTAGAAAGTAATTAAAAAAAGTTTTACTTGTAAAATCATAAAGCGATTATAATCCAAATCGATACCATAGCTTTTTAATAAAATTGCCACATCTTTGTATTGAGAACGTTTTCCATTGATTTCATAAACAGAGCTGTTATCTTTAAAGCCTCTTCTTGTGACAGAAAAGTTAGAACCAGGAATTTCTGTATATTGCATTCCCTGAAATTTAAAATGAAAAACTAAAAACATGAATTATTACAGAAATTTTAAAACTTACTTAAAAATACACAGTATTTGAAATTCATATTGAAGTTATACATATTTAATATTTAAATATGTCTTACAACTAAAATGATTCACTGATGATTGATTTTAGCAATAACACAAGTTGTTGTAGCAGTCTCGATAAAAAGAGAAATTTTTATGCATTTTGCTGGCATGATTGCTAGCACATGTGTGAGGTGTCCCAGAGCAGTATTAAAGCTGTATCTGCAAGAGCACTGAGGTCTTCAGTCTTGCAGTTGCCAAGCACTGCCGGGGAATCAAAACTACAGCTACAAGATGTGATCTCGCCTACTATCTACTTGGATCTGCTACCCAGACAAATATTTTCTCTTCTTTCCTACTAGGGCATTCCAGGATGTCCTACTGATCCCGTATAACTGTGTTTTACCTGTAACCCTTGCCAGAACTTTGGAGGTTTTTTGGAATATAATGTTATCATTTTATTCAAATATTTAATTTTTAATGATAGTTGGAGTTTTTATTTTTTATTTATTTACTACTTTAATTCCCTAATAGTCTACTACATAATTTTTGTCAACAAATCCTTTATCTTTAATTTCCCTTGAGCTTGTTTACAAATTTAGAGTAGACACTTGTAGCTGCATTGGTATCATAACCAATTTAAGTATCTTTTCAGTAATCTCCTAGGAAACCACTACGTTGGTGACCCATTAAAATACAACCTTAATTCTGAGAGTCAAGTGTCTTTACTATATTTTTGTATTTTTTGTATATGTCCACTTATTGCACTTTTTGCATATAAAAAACATATTTAAATATGTTTATAGCATATTTAAAACTTTAAATGTAAAACTTTAAAATGTAAAACTATTAAGATGATGATTGATTGCATGCAAAAATATTTTATTATATAATACTAGAAGTAAATTTAAATTAATTTCTATTTAAATGATTTTCTATTTATAAAACTTTAAAATCTATATTTAGAGAATTTAAGTTGCTTCATATATTTTACTACTAATTTTTAAACTCTTAATTGGTTGTCATTGAATAAGCATAATTTTTATTTTAATTCTAATAAAACTTCAGTTTCATGTTTGGTTTTGTTAGTTGTAAAATTGAAAATTTGATTTGAAAATTTGACTAAGACTCTGAGAAATTAGTTTACTTCAAGTGTATCATTTCCCTCTTGTTTCAAGTTTGTCATAGTTCTCAATTTTTTCTGAATTAACTTTTATAGTCAAATTTATCCTGCATATTATTTTGATAGAGAAATAATTTGTTAGATGGAGTCTGTATTCTATAAACTAAATATTTATGTATGTAAAACTGAAATGTTTTTAATCATCATATATTACTCTGGGTACGCGTAACAGGTGCAATCACACTCTCCTAAGTTATATACAAATAACTTTGTGTAGTTCAGTCTTTAAAGATTATTTAGTTTGATCACTATTTTTAAGCATTATGGCTTAAATTTAAGAAGTTTAAAATTCATCCAAATTTGCTTTCCAAACACCTCTCTTATGGGATACAAACAGCTATTTGTGGTTTTTACAACTAGAATCGCAATTCAGATTGACAAGCATTACGACTAACGAAACTAAACTCCATTCGGTTGTTTCTGCTCTTGATATTAAAACTCAAGGTGGGGTAACCAATTTAATAAAAAATCCTCCTCCAGACAATTCATGCAGCACATTTAAAGAACGCATGCTCGATCTATATGAAATATCTGACTCTCTTAAACTTTTCTTCCGAGATATACAATTAGGAGACAATAAGCTTTCTCAAATCCTAAAATAAAAAACTCGGCTGAAAGCGGTATTAAGGACCATGTGTTACAGAGTCTGTGTTTGCAACATTTTCTGCTAAACACTCAGCAGATTATTGCCATTTCAACAATCTTTTGCAAAATCATACAAAAATCACAGATAAGATAATGGAAATAACATTCACTATTAAAGCAATAACTGAATTAAGTAAATTGAAATTAATCAAAGGTGAAATGATTGAGATTAAAAAGACTTTAAAATCGCTTCAACAGCACAGAAGAAGGTGAAGTATGGTGTAACTATTAAATTTCCCCAAATTTTGAGTGTTAATCTTAACCCTTCTTTGCATAATGGTGGAAATTTCCATCATAACCTATAATGCCAAAAAATTATATAAAAGAACAAGTTCACTTTAAGTTGATCGTGTTTGGATACCTTTTTAATGTCCATTGCTGCATAAAAGGAAACATAGCTATCAAAAATAAACAAGTGTCATTATCAGTGAAACGAGCTTAAAGTTGTCTCATTCCGCTGTTTGTTGTAGTTGCAATAAACGTATGATTTCGTTTATAATTTTGTTCTATTAAATTAGAGTTTCTATTGCTAAAAAATTGAAAATGAGTGGAAGAAAGGTTTGTAACACGTGTTTCTGTTATTTTCCTCTTTTATTTCTATTTAGTACTAAGCTAATGATCTAACTTTGGATGATGATGGAAATTTTTAGCATATTGTTTTTTGCTAAATTTATACTATAAATATATACTAAGATTTTTTTAACCATTTTTCCTTTAATTTTGAACATGAATTATATCAACTTGATTAATTTCACCAATAAAGAAAAAATCATGCAAAGAAAAGTTAATAGGCACAAGCTAACTATTTTGGTTGTTCATACAATTGAAGCTAAAGGACAACCAGTTTCTACTAAGGCTAGAAGATTGAATCTAAACAAACTGAAAGCTTTAAAAACTGAATTTTAGGATTTACTGCAGCAGAGCAGCATCTGCCCTTCTAAAAGCCCACAGTTCAATCCAATATACATTATGACCAAACCTGTTGGCAAATACAGAATCTAAGGAGATTATCGCAGGTTGAATGCCATAACGGTACCTGATACTTCATTTCAGGTTTGTACAAGACAATTGGTTCTAAAATTGATCTTGAAAAAGCTTACTGTTAAATTATGATTGATGAGGCGGCATTTTAAATATGCTGTAATCACTTCCATTGGCTTGTATGAATATAATTACATGTCATTTGGGTTGAGGAATGCTGCTGAAATATTTCAGAGATACATAGACAGTATTTTATGAGATCTCCCTAGCTTGTTTGCCTACATAAATGACATTTTAGTTACTTGTATTGATGAGGCAGCACACAAAACATACTTAAAGATTTTGAAAAATAAAATAATTGTGAATTAATCACCAAACCCTCTAAGAACATTTTCGGTGTTAGAGAATTGCTTTTGTGGTCACCACAAAAGGAATTTCTCCGGCACCAAATAAAATCAAGCACATAGCGAAATTCTCCTATCTAAAACAAGAAGGTGATGTTTTCTTTCAGTGATAAATCTTTATTATGAGTTCTTTAAGAATGCAACTGAAGTTCAGTCTTTGTTATATCAAATGGCAAAGAGAAAGTCTAAAAATTATAGATCCATCTTACAATGGAATGAGGACATTTTCAAGGCATTTTCTAAATGCCTGAACTTTCTAATAGAGGCAGTTACTCTGGCACATCCTATTGGCAATACTAAACTCTCTGTAATGGTAGGCACTGTTAAAATCACAATAGGAGCCAAACTTCATGAAACTATAAATGGTCTGGTAAGTCCCGTAGGATTATTCTATTGATCACTTACACCAAATGGCTCCAAACAAGGGTATAGTACATACGCCAGAGAACTCTTAGCTATCTACTCTGAAGTTAAGCATTTTAGGCATCTAGTTGAGGGATTTGAATGTGTTATATTTACTGATCATAAACCATTGTGCTACACATTCAAACAAGTCAGTGACCGTTGCAAACTACAACAACTTCGACACCTTGAATTCATTCCAAAATTCATTACAGATATTCGCTACATCAATGAAAGCCACAATGTTGTCCCTGATGCCATGTCTAGAGTTGAGATAATTAGTCTTCAGCACAAGATTGATTTAAATGCCTTAGCATCCCACAAGCCTACCAACAAGGAATTACAAAGAATCTTAAATGGTACAATACGTCTACAGTTGAAGCAGATACAATTAGAGACAGGTTCTTTCAAAGTATACTATCATATTTCTATTGAGAATGTCCAATTATACTTATCAGTAGATTCTGTAAGGAAGCATTTGATCAGGTACACAATATCTTACATCCAGGCATTAAAAGCTCAATCAAGCTAATTAACGTTTTTATATGGCTTAAGCCAGCAGATGCAAAGATTGGGTAACAAGATGCATTCAGAGTAAAAAATCCAAAATTTTGAGATATACAAAGTCTCTACTAGCAACATTTAAATGCCTTGATTCTAGGTTCTCTGAGATACAACTAGTATTATTAGTCCCTTACCACTATCCAGAGGTTTCCAATACATGCTTACTTGCATTGACAGATTTACACATGTCTGAAAACTTACCAAATTCAGGACAAATTGCTGAGAGAATTGTCAAAGCCTTTTACTGGGTGGATTGCACAATTTACTGTGCCTCTTGCAATCATTACCAATCAAAGCAGATAATTTAAAATCAAACATTTTTTTCTAATTTAACTAAGCTATTAGGTATAGAGCACAGGCAAATATGTGCTTACAGCCCTCATGCAAATGAACTCGTCAAGAGGTTTCATAGACAGTTGATAAAATCACTGATACGTACTTTCAAATCGTCTCACTTTTAGGTTGAAAAATTACTCTAAGCCTTACTTGGCTTAAAAGTTTCAAAGAAGATATTGGTGGATCAACTGCCGAACTGGTGTACAGTACCCCATTAAGACTACCAGGAAATTTCTTTTGTGACTCTTTTCTGAATCTGTTTTCAAACATCTTAAAAATTCAAAATGAGTAATGTCATGCATTTACTAATTTTGAATTTGTAAGACATTTGAAAACAGACATGAAGGAATTAAGGCCAGATCCTACTTTGAAGTATGCATTTAACAAATTACAAGGAATTATTTTGGACCCTTTATGTATTTGTTAGAATAGATTTGGTCCACCCATCATTAACACAACTGTATAATGGACCATTCAAAGTAATTTTTAGGTACTCAAAACATTTTGTGTTAAATATTAATGGTCATAATAAATTTGTTACTATTGATAGGTCAAAATCTGCATTTTATCGGGATCGACATACCCCCCAAATGAGGACAAACACTCTGTTACAACACATGCTGGGTGCTGGGTTAGATTTGTTTTATTATTCCAAGAATAGCTTCTTGGCACTTGTGGGAGAGTGAATGGCGGTCTCACAAAGAGAAATTTTTATGCATATTCCTAGCGTGATCACCAGCACATGAGTGAGGTGTCCCAGAGCAGTATTAAAGCTGTGTCTGCAGGAGCACTAAGCTATCCAGTCCTGCAATTGCAGAAGACTGATAGGAATCAAAACTACAGCTACAGTATGTGCTCTCGCTTGCTACTTGGATCTGCTACTCAGACAATACCTTTTCTTTTACCAGGGCATTCTGGAATAGATGTATTAATAACTTATAACAAACTGACAGTTTTACTGCTTTGATATCATTTAATAAATAATTGTTGTAAAAACCATTATTGCATACCTAAAGTCTTTTACTTATGTTTTTTTTTTTTATATATTTAAGTTGCATAGAATCTTACAGTAATAAATAGTATTGTGGTTTGTTATGCTAGATCAGAATTTAGGTTTTTCAAATTCCATAATTAAAATGCTCTTTTCGTAACTAGTGCAGGATTTTAATCTTTGACCTTAGTGTATTTGCACTTGAAATCTGGAAGCGCGATAGCACTACATATAGCCATCAAACATTTAAACATGATAAAATAGCAAGTAGTAGATAAAAACATTACAAGAAAAACAAATTGTACCTCATCTTTTATTATAGTAAAGTTTACAGTGACAGCACAACTGGTAAGATCAGGAAATTTATGACTTTTGTGTATTAAGATGCTCACTTTCTTTGAACGAATTTTTTGTGCTCTGTATCCAAATACAAAGAGTAAGGCATCAATAACATTGGATTTTCCACTTCCATTGGGACCCACTATACAGCTGAAATTCTATTAATATAATTACAGAAATAATATATTACTTAACAAAATATATTTAATAGTAAAACAACTTTAAAAACAATAACATTTTTAATATAAAAATAGAAACTAGGAATATTTAACAGCAAGCAAGAAAATATTACAGATGAGTTTCAACAACAATTAGATATTTAATTAATGGGTATGTGTGCCAACTAAAAACTACATAAGTAAAACTTCTGTATTTTCTCCAGGAAATATATGCATAAGGGCATGAAAAAAATATTAAATTTTTCGCTGCAAATCGTTATATATTAATAGATGGCCATATCTGACAAAATATCGTTTGCATACACAAATCGTTGATGTCAAATGGCATAGAAATCACTTATAAAGCTATTCCAGATATCCATTTTATTATAAAAATTAAATTAACCGAGATACAGGGGTTTCCATGGAGACACGCTGGAACAAAAAGGATCAAAATCCTGTTTTTCCGGCGTGTCTCCACGGATTTTGGACCATGGGAAAGTCGGGAAAACATGATATTCTTCTAGAACGGACTCTCCTGAAAATTTTGGTATGCTAAATGCCTAGTTTGAATTATTATTTTGGTCAGTATTGCATTTTAAAGAAAAGTACTGAAAATTGAAAAAACCGTAAGGCCTGGAGGTACAAAATTATTAAAAAATGTCAAAATTTAAAATGTCCAAATATTTTGCGTGCAGGACTTCTAGACCCTTTTAAAGAAAGTTGAAGACAAAATAATGAAGAGAAAACTTAAATATCCAAGTTATTAGTATACTTATTTAGAGTTACTCGTGTCTTGAAAATGGCTAATTGACATTTACAAATTTCATTTTATTTTATGACAAATTATATATAAAATTGAAAATCTGCTGAGGATGATCAGCAAAAAACGGTAATGTTACTCTATATAAACTTGTAAAAATTATAGTCGAAGCTCAGGAGAAAATTATTGCTTTATATAAACTTCTGACATCAAAATATAATGAATCGATTCACGTTTTCAGAAAGACAAATTATATACTATCAAACTTTTCACGTTTATTGAGTACAATATGCAACCCTCAATGTTCCTTATGGATTAGATTTTCAATAAAATTTTTAAATTTAGGTCTTAATCAAACTAATTTAACGTTTGACATGCTACAACGCTTATTTGCTTCGTAGTATTACCTCAAAAATCAAAACAAACAAATTTGTGTTTTAAGTGAACAAAGTTATCAGAATTAATTTTTTAAATGCCTAAATATGTTATTAAAAATGAAACTTTTGAATCACAAAGATACTACAGCCAATCTTCAAAAAATAAATTAGATTTTTTCATTTGTGAAAAGATAAAGGGAAGAAAGTCTTTTTAAAATGAATAAAGTTGCCTGTTTTCAACTGAATCTGGAATTATGTTATAAACTTTAATTCTGGAAAATTTTATGACATTATAAAGCACTTTTTAATGAAGTTTATATTTCCCCCCCTTATTTCATAGAATTAACTTCTTTTGATATAATGGAAACTTAAGAAAATATAAAGAAATGAACATAAAATAGATTTAATGTAAGTTGAATATTTTCTACTGTAATTATTACAATGTTATTAAAAAAAGAATTAATGAATGATATCATTTCTCAATCTTTATAATATATATATATATATATATATATATATATATATATATATAAAATCAGTAGTGAAAGCCTATTCATCACTATTGACCATTTCCTCACTGATCTATATACCTCAATTCTATATAATAAAATTACAAACATCTACAAATAGAATATAAAAGAACTTTTACTAGTTATTCAATTACATGTATTAGCTTATATACATTTAATTGAGAAACAGATTTACATCAATAATTATATCAGCAGATTGATAATAAAAATGACAGATCAATAGGGATGGACAAATCAAACGATTGTGTTTCAAAGCAGCAACATCTTTTTACAAGATATTTCTTTTGATAATTGCCTTCAATTAATGTAAAAATGTGGTTGTATAACTTAGTTCTTTATTTTCAAAGATATGAAAGCATATCTTTCAGCCAGAAAAATACATGTTTTAAAAACTTCAAGTTAACAATTTTTACTAATATGCAAATTTCAAAACTTTATTTTTTAATGAAAAACTCTTAATTTGCAATAGTTACCATCTTTTTAACAAGAAAATTTAGTTTGCTTAGTTTCAAATATGCATTAGATGTATATTGGAACATTGAAATCCTTATATTCATTGAATTTAAATGAAAAGGGAATTTTTTTAACATTTTGATTTCATGTTCAGATTCAGGAAGATGTGCAAGATTATTTATCTGGAGATAGCCATCAAACTTTAACGATGAAAAATTAGAATTTTGCGATTTCAATTTCTCAAAATATTGATGAGATAATTCATGAATTAGACTTGAATTCATAAAGTGGAATCTGTATTAAAAAAAAAACTTTATGCATTAGAGGTAAACATGTTTGATATTAAAGCTTATCAAAAGTTGTATTAATATACCCACTATAAAATATTATCAATTTAACAAATTTAGGACAACTACTTTAACAACTCCAGTTTGAACGAATTTGTGATGTGAAAATAATTTTGAACCACTGTCCTTATTTGAAGTGAGAATCAAGCTCATAATTGATTTTAAAGTAATGACAATTTTACCAACTCAATATTCATTTCATTTCAGTTACTTTTCTGAGGTACATAATTTTTAGGCAAAAATGTTTAGGAAATAAAAAAGCATCAAACTGAAACTACACAAGCAAGATGTTAAATCAAATATTTTTAAAGAGTTTTTATTTATGGATAAATAAATTGAAAAATAAAAAATCAAGTGTTTTAAATTTTAAATGAATTTACAACCTTATTAAAAGGACCAATGACATGAGTTCCAGCATAAGACTTGAAGTCTCTAACTTGTAATTCAGTTATAATTAATCTTTCTTTGGTTGCTTCAACAGTTAAAGCAGGTCTGGGGGCAGGTGGTACTGTTATGTCATCCAGAGCTAAAATATTATATGAAACAATAGAATATTTAATTTTTAATATGAAAATATATCAGCAAAAAAAAAGAAAGAAAAAGAAGAATTACGAATTTTTTTTAAGCTAATGTTTTTTTTTCCCCTAACTCAAAATTTAATTTTTCTGATATAAATTGGAAATTTTTAAAATAATCACTTAAAATCTGGAAGTAATTATTAATTTATGAAATTAAATTTTTTTTATGATCAATGTGGTAAAATTTATCTTTTGACTAATATAAAATATGAAATTAAAACAATAAAGTAAACAATAAATTTCTTTTTTAAATTTCTTGATTTTAAGATTCTTAACTTTTAAAAGCAATCACATATATTACTTTATAAATAGCAAAATCAAGATACCACAAAATTCAAATATATACAGAATAAAAAATATTTATAATTACTCTAAAAGAACCTTCAAGTTCTTGATCAGTTGACAGATATACTTATGAATTAGGTGAATAATGTATCTTATAATCAAAAGAAATTCTGTGTTAAATTTTTAATTCAGTAAACATTTTCATTTTCTTAAAATTCTTAAAAATTACAAAAATAGTATAGCATTTAGAAAAAAAATAAAAAGAATTAACATGTTAATCACAGAAAATTACATTATCCAGAATTTCATTGTTAAGAGTAAAAATAATATACCATTATTCAAATACTAAAATATAGAATGAAGCTTTTTAATAAAAAAAAATATTAAAATTGACTTATGAAGTAATAATTCTAAATAACAGCAAAATATAGTATACGATTACTGAATGAATAAATTCAAATAAGGTTCATCAAAATTGGAAACATAATTTACTTTATGTATGTCTACAGATTAATAGTGATTGTATAGTCACCCTTAGAGCAATTTTCCACATTTGGTGATAAAAAATTTTTTTACTGTCAACACGTCTCTGACCAAACGCAGATAAAGAACTTCAACCCCAAATGGATATAAATAGAGGTGTGAATCTAAGATGAAAGGAGAAATGCATGACGTTAAAAGGAAAGTGAGAAAGGGTTCCTTTTATGAATGAGATTTTAGTTCAGGTTTATATGTAGGTATGTGAGAATAAGACTGACTTTAATAAGAAAGAGAGTAAATGTTTTTCTAAGAATGAATACAATTTTCTTTCATTCTTTTTGCCATAAGGATTGTGTGGAAGAAATGATTGAAAGTAGAATGAACATATAAAATAAATATGTACTTCTAAAATTTGTCTGTGTTTAATTCCAGTTTTCCACATTTATTTAGTGATATTGCTAAAATACACACAGTGGTTTATTTATTTATTTTTAGCACCCTTTAGCAGTAGACACAGGTAAAAATTTACTGTAGGGTCACCCTTGGTGACTTTTCCAAAATGTTGCCATTTTGCACAAGTGAAATCTAAAGAAAACAGTAAAAATATTGCTTGTGTAAAAAAATGATGACAAAGTCCTGTAAATTGTAGATAATGAACAATAAATATATATCTCTTCTATTTGCCACTGTCACTCTTTCTCTACTTCAATGCTGCGGCTGCTGGCTCCACATCAGATCTTTAATCATATATTAGGGCATCCACAAAGACGAAAAATTTATTGCACATGTTTAGTTTTCTCCCTCCACACAAACTCAGCAAGATAATAATCTAATCCTTTTTTTTTGTCCTTCAAAGAAACCATTCCCAGTTTCACTACTCGTTCTTTCGATGCTGTATATTGCATGTGACCTATATCTGGGTTAGGTATGGGACTCAGTTACTTTTTTTGGACATGGTTAGTACTGATTACAGTTACTCTTTAAGTAACAAGTATTTTCCTGATTATATTTTGTTTTTGTTACATTTTTTAATATGCTGCCATCTATTGGATTAAAAAATAATTATGATGTTTCAGGAAGTTTAGAAATAAATTGAATTAAATTAATAATTAATTGAAAATAATTAATTAAATCTATAATAAATTCTATGAAATTATAATTAATTTCATAGAATAACATTTTATATAATTCTATGAAATTAATTTTCAATTAAGGTTAATTTAGGTCATTATAATTTATATATAAACATTCACTTAAATGTTAATAAAAAGAACTATAAAAATAATTTTTATTTATGCTACATTTCATGAATTGCAATTTTATGTATTTTCTTTTAATGCTTTAATTTTTTGTATGAGGCAGAAAAATATAAGTTATTTCCTCTAGAGCAGTTTCTCTGTGAAAAATTTCTAGATTAATGATTTCATAAAAATTTTTCACTTAA
>JAPDSC010079320.1:268657-295521 GCA_026290005.1 Latrodectus geometricus | reverse complement strand
TATATATATATATATATATATATATATATATATATATATATATATATATATATATATATATATAAATTATTTAACAGAATTTAGACAATTTTAATTTTCTAGATATTTTCCAAAAAGAATTTAAAAAATCTGTATTTTGATAGTTCTATATGTTTTCTGATTCAATAGATTTAATTTAATACAATACAAAATATATTATAATAAAGAATTAAAATTGAAAAAGCATTAAATACAATTATACCTCTCCTTCTTTAGTAGAATCAGAGTAAAAACTTGGAAATGGCTCTTTACCAGCAGCACGCATTGCCTAAAAGAATTAATACAATTGATATCAACAACAAAGAAACAAATTCTAGTTGTTTGAAAGTCTAATTACATTTTTCTAAGGATTAAAACATTTATAAGTTGAAAAAATATTATTTTATTGTTTTCAGACAAATACACCTGTAATTAATTATAAATGCATCAAGTTTTTCAATTGCATTTTTAGTTTTTAAAGAAATATTGCTAATACAAATATTTCTGATTTCAATTAGATTTACCACTTATTAATTCATACACTAAATGATTCTATTACAATAGAAACGATTTTACTCAAAATTTCAAAATTCTCTACTTCAACTAATTAAATATTATTTATAATGTATATCATGAGAATTTTTTTAAATGTTTACATTCTCTTTCCTATTAATTTATTATATGCCTAAAAGTTATAAAAGCAACTGTTAAAACAGAAGTATACAAGGAAACTGCCATGATGAAAATGAGAACTAAATATATACTACTACTATTATTTACATGGTTTTAGATTATGTTACTTCATCACATTTTTAAAAAATTATAAATTTTTTCTGTTACTTATCAAATTTCTTTTAAATTACTGAATCATCATGTCTTCATATTCCAGACATAGAATAGAAACTGTTATATTGCAATACATTAGTAATATTAAGTAACTAATTTTTACTTCTCCAATGCAAAGGCATTGTTTAATTTTGTAATTATGTTGATTTGCAAATTTATTCAAAATAATGTGAAATACTTTTCAATTATATCCTCTTCCAAACAAAATCTTTTGATATTTAAAGCTCAATTCTATGAGCAGAATTTTGAGTCATTCCCACTTTCTTTTTATTTATTTATTTATTATTTTTTTTTATTTAGATTACTGACATGTAACTAAGAGATATAGCAGCAGAGCAAAACAAATATTTGGTAATCATTTCACAGTTCACTTTCTTATGAATCAAATATGATATTCAAAATACACTTAGACAAGATCAGAAAATTTTTTCAATTTTCTACCATAATGCCATTGTTTACAGAAAAATCACATTAAGAAAGCTTAGATTGTCACTCAACAGTCATCTTTTTTCCCTTTTTTTGCTCACAAAAATTAAATAGATTATGAGCTTACAGTTAACAGTAGATTTCAAACCACTACAAAAGTTCATGCGGGACTAAACTCATGAATTGTTGATCCAAAGGCCAAAAATCGACAGTTCACGAATTCAAGTCCTGCATGAACATTTGTAATGGTTTGAAATCTAGGTCTGTTAAATAATAAAAAATATCATTATAACTGTCCCACAATCATGATTATAAAATGTAAGCAATTGTTTAATTAGTTAAAAGTTGAATACTTTAACACCAATATTACTTATGCTATTGATTTAAAGTCATCATTGATATGATCATATCAGCCTGACTGCACTATACAGAAATGTTTTTTTGTAAATATGTGCAGAACACAACTAAGTAAAAATTTGGTATGTCAATCTAGTCATTTTTTACACACAAACATTAATTAAACCTATATTTCAAGTAGATTCTGATTGAATAATCATGCTCAAAACTAATGTGGGATTCAAACCCATGAACTGTTAAACCAAAGGCCTATGTGCTAATCATTTTAAAAATTAGTATTATTCACATCACTGATTTAGCTATGATCAGTTGTTAGACCCTGGCCAATAATGGTGCATAACATATTTTAAAGCATGCACCACTGTCTGGTTATTGAAAACTACATTATATATAATAAAAACAATGTAATTTATGGTATTGATTTATTTTTATAGCTCAGCTGTTTATTTTGACAAATAGCAATACATAAGATGTATTTTTAAAATGAGCTCCATTTTAGAATAAATTCAAACCAATTAATAAAAAAAAGATAAGTGTACATATCTTTGATTAAACATGAAGAGCAAAGTTGTTTTTTTTTTCATATTTATTTATAATTTTATTTTCTAATATATTATTTAAACTACAAAATTAACTCTAGTATTTAGTCATGAAAGCTTCCCAGAGTAAATAAGTTTAAATATTTAAAATCGCAATGTTTAAAGATAAAATTCACATTGGCAAGGAACTGTACAACAGTTGATAAAAAATTGAGAAAGTTCATCAAGCACGAAGGATTTTAATATTTCATCACAAAATTACTTTTATTACAAAAATGAATTACCTTTAATGATTGGACATTTAAAAGTAAGGCCAAATTTAAAAATATTTGAGAATTTTGTTCAGATTCCCAAGATTTTGAAAAATAACATAATAAATCAAACATAATTTTCTCAAAAATTATAAACTTTTCATAAAGATTTAGTATATGAAATAAACATACAAAACTTTAAAATAACAAATGAAATACCTGCAACAGTGTCTTGAAAGGTAAATTCTGAGTACCATCTCCAGATTCATCACTTCCCTTTTCTGATATATATATCTCACCTGCAAAACAAAGTCTCATGCAATTTACTCCTTTAATAACAAATGTAATTTTTAATAAAAATATTTTTTTTAAACTTTAGCATGTATTTTTTTTTTTTTTTTTTTTTTTTTGTTAATGGTAAATGTTTAAAAATTTAGGTATAACAAAGATGAGATTTTTGTTTCAATGCATGAAAATGTTAGTAGTAAAACAGCTAACATTAAAAAAGAATACTCTTTTAGCAGTCACCTTAACAGTTCGGAACCAATTCATAAATGAAACAATGCTTTTTTCTATTTAATCATCTTCACAGATGAAGATTGAAATTGATGAATCAAAATTCATTAAGTGAAAGTGAAGTTAAATAAGAATGAAAGTTCACATAGGACATGCAATAGAAAGTCAGTGAGTGTTTGATCTTATTGAAAAGTAATGAAAAATTATTTTAGCAGGTAGTACAGGACTGCCACCTAAAATAATACTTAAAATTAAAAATATGATTCATGAACATCAAATTGATTTTCAATTTAATAGTATTTTTTATATCATAAAATTTTGTGAGGAAAAGAAATTGGAAAATTTTAATACTTTTAGAGAAATTTTAAAAATTAGTTGTATGAATTTAGTCATTGTTTAAAACTGCCAATATTTCCTATACTTTATATTTGGTGTTTCTTTTTTAATTAAAAAGCTTAAAATTTCTAACATTTATTTACTCTTATTGTTATCCATTCAATTTATTTATACAGATGCATAAACATTTTTATAGAAAGAATTCATTACATCACAATTAAGTCAGCTCAGCAACATTTCTTCAATGACAAAATAATTCTAAAATTGAACAAAAGGTTTATATAGCAGTAGTGCTTATTAATTATATACAAAAATTTAAAGAAATAAATATTTTCAATTCAAATAAATTTGAAAATTTAAATAATATTTCTAATACAATTCTATATACACAAAATCTGTATCAATTTAATAAATAATTATTTTATTCCTATTCAGTTTTCTTTGGTTAAAAATGATTTTTCACATATTTGAGAAAGAAGTTATAGTATATTTAAAAAAATTCTTTTTTTTTATTTTAATTATGATTAACATATCAACAATAATCAGGATTTCCTAGATTTTGAATGATTGCACAGAATTTTTTTTTTTTAAAAATTGTCTTTTGAAAAAGATAAATTTAACATAAAAGCTTTTTAAGTGATATTTCAAATTAAAAAACAGAAAAACTATATAAACATGAACAAAATTTTTTGATTTTACAACAGCTTTATTTTTTTTTATAACTATGAGTCATGAGTCACATTAAAATTAAAAAAAGGAATATTTATTTTAAAGTTGCACCAATATAGCAAACAATTTTTATTCTTCTCAAATTTTTTATTAAAGTAAAATATCTTATATTTCCTAAAAATTGCAAAATAACTTTTAATATGATTTTTTAACTTAAGATATACATTATTAAAAAAAATTAATAATAAAATTCCAAAAAAGTTAGAAGAGTTAATCAGAATCCTTGCATTTAAATTTTTGTTATTACAACAAATTTTTTACAACTATAAAAATTTTGGTGAAAATGCGCTTTAGGTCCCCTACTTGGCGAGCTTTCAAAATCACACATGCCATGGCGAAAATTCTACCGCTATTTCAAAGTGAAACTTAATTAGCGACCAATGAAAAGGCTAAAACAAAAGAGTAATTAATGAGCATGTGCGAAAAAGCGCATCAAATTCGCAAGTTGGCGAAGTAGGGGACCTAAAGCGCAGATTAACCATATCTATATATATATAAAACCAATTTTTAAAAGTTTTTAAAAATTTAAATAACAAAAAATATCAAACAACTTTTTTTAAACTTAACAATACCAAATGTGATTAAAAATTTCCTGCTTAAATAAGACGAAATAAAGAATATAAAAATTGTTTTTAATTTTTTTCCTTAAGCAATACACCAAACTCTTCCATATATTTTTCAACTTATTATTAAGTCTGTAAGTTTTCTTCTCTAAGCACTCTAAGTGTTAATATTATACTATTATATTAATGATCTTGTATACTTATTATAATTAGATAATAAAATTATTAAGACTTTATATCTTACTAAGCTTAATTCCCTTCATTTCTTCTTCCAATGTCATTGTGCAAGGAAAATATTTATTGAATTATTTTCAACGTCAATATTGTTTTAATCAATAGAGATGTATATACCTGAAATAGAAACTGTAATTTAACAATTATAAAGGAGTTTAAATTCTATATATATTACATTATACAGCATTTAATTAAGTTTTAAAGGAATTATCATCAGTTTAATGGTTTCTAAAACAAACAGATCAGAAACAGAAAATCAGTTAAATGGTTTTTAAAACAAACAGATAACCAAAGATAGGTTGATCATAAAATTCAAAATATTTAATAAAATTACAATGCCGAAAAGATACTTTAGTATAAAACACTAAATGGAAAATGATTTAGTGAGCAAAAAAGAAATTTTAGCAATATCGAACTTGTTTCGGTGTGAATTTAAATTTATATATACTTCGCATAAGAACTTACCATTCATATAAAAACAATTAACGGTATTTTATAAGAATATATCAATTAATATAAATCAATCTATTACCATAGAAAGTTTTTCAGATGAAATCAAATGATTTATCACTAAAAACATACATTACTTCAAACAACAAATCTAACATATTAATGATGCGGCATCGTTAACAACGTGGATAAAATGACTAAAAACATAATATTTATGCGAGACGGCTCAAAAAAGGTAATCTGTAAATCAATTCATAAACACAAAGCAGTAATCAACTGATCTTACTTTTATAACCTAGTGATTAGAACACAGTATTTCGTCACGATTTCAAAATTTGTGAAATTTAAATGACAGCAATTTCAGAGTTTATTGCAGAAGACCAGACCACGGAGAGAATATTTGTTGAGTTGTATCAAGGTTGACCTGAGAAGGCTTGAAATAAACTTTTAAATAATTAACAGATAATATTCACAAGATTTTTGCAAAATAAAATATCTTACAATTTAGTTTCATAATTAGATACTGTCACATCGAGAAGAAAAAGACATCAGAGGCCGGAAAACATGGTAAATGTTTAAATGTTTTCTATATGATCCAGCTGATTTTTTGAGCCAAACAAAAATTGAATGCATAAATAGAAGTATTTTTTACCACAACGCAAGTAGCAAAATAGCTCTTAAGATTGACAATCTAGCTAAAATAACCCCAGTAAGGGACACATAATGGGTGTGAAATTTATGTCAGTGTTTAACATTCCAAAATAAGCCTTATAATGTACCAATAATGGGCATCAATTTATCCCCAATATTGGGCATGCCAATATTGATTCTATCATAGGGGCCAAGATTTTTCCAATGTAGGAAATGGCAAGATAAGCCAAAGTTGATTATAAATGGTTGCGAAGTTTGTAATGGTTGCGAAGTTTCTCCAATATATAATTACTGGTCTGATAGTAGCAGGTAAGTTACTTTCAATCTTGAGCACGATAAGATAGGACTAATATAGACCGATTTTCTACTAAAATATAGTATAGCAATAGCAAATGAAATCAATATTGCTGCAATTTTTTTAAGCTGTTAAGTGTTTTTTTTTCCTTAAGAATTTACTTATTGTGAATTAAATTTTGTTTTTAATACATTTATAATTCCTCAAGTCTTTGGAATTTAGTTTAACAATAACCGCTGATATTAACTTTTTTAAGAGAAACTACATCTATAAGTTTGTTTCATCTAATGACGTTTGTTTATCATGAAAATATCTTCTCTGTTTGAATTTATAATTATAATCTAAATCAAAACTCTATATTATTTTAAAAATGATTACTTTTTCTTAAAATATAGATTACAAATGTTTCCAATGTATTTAAAGTAACTTTTAATTAGCAACTTAAGTTTCGTGTTAATAAAAGAACTGTACATAAATAAGAGAACTATTTAAATCAAGTATAAGCACCAAAAAATGAATTTTGCTATAATAATGTTCATTTTCTGAATTTCATTTAAATATTATTGTACTAAATATTACATTAGATAAACAGTCAATGAAAAATTAAAAAGCTTTGCAATTATTATTTAGATTAATAAGTTTCATTTATAATGTTAAAATTATTGATGATATAAGCTTTTTTTATATTGAAGACCATGTATTTTCAATTATTATATCTTATTCAATTATTACCTTTATTATGTGCAATGAAATAAAAAAGTGTTCCATTATTTTTACACCAAATATGAATCTACTCCAAATTCAGTACTGCTATGCATGCTTTAATTTATTTCTATGCAAATTTCTATCATAAATGTATTAAAAAATAAGTTTGTTTATCTATAATTTATTGATTTTCACAACACTGTAGAACGTGGAAGATTGTAAACAACAATATTTTATATTTTAGTACTGATAGTTACCATTTGATTTATTGATATATTTCAGAAAAAATATGTTTTTCAATTAATTAAAGTTTCGATTACGGATTTTTTTGCAAACAAGTTGTTTAATCAAAGCTCAGATCTTTATTTGTAAATTACTATATAATGGATATTTTTTTAATATTTAGACAATGTGTTTTGAGAAAACAAAATGTTCACTATATAACTTATCATTATCTGGAATTATATATTGCGAGATGAATGTGAAGGGTTTTGATACCAAATTAAAAGCTAGTGAAAATCTGGAAATTACAAGCAATATGCAAGTAGTTGTAACATGGTGATGATTATGGAATTATTTTTGTTATGCAATGGTTTTGATATCATAGTAATAAAATAATAGTTTTGCAGTAGGTTTTCTGTAACCTTTATCAATTCTTAATATATTATTTACTGATGCACTTTGTCCCAGCCAGTTTCTAAAGTAATAATGTACTAAAATGTAATATAATTATTGAAATAAATAAATTGGTTAAACAACATAAAGGTAATTTCTTAATTGAATAGCAAATGACAAATTAATTAGTTATTGATAAATAAGATTAAAAAGCATTAAATATAACGATATAACCCAAACCTAAATATAACAACAATTTATAAAAGTTAAAAGGTCCTTATAATAAAAATGCTCATAAAGTCAGACGTTATTTTCATTTTACTTATATCTTAATATTACTCATGAATGTGCTAAGTGATTGAATTTAATTATTTTATAATTCTCAGTTCCCCAGAAATTATACAGCAGTCACTCATGATTTAAAAAAAGTATAAAAATGAAAATTGTAATTTTATAATGATTATTTTATGTACATATATTTCACAATTTCTTTTTTGTCAAATAAGCATTACAAAACTTATATAGCATGTCTTAATTCTTCTATTTACATGTAAATAAATATTCACTTTGTTTAGTAAAAAATACAATCTAATTATAAAAATAAAATAGAATCTTATTTTGCATTTTCAAAACGAATAAACCCAATTACATGTCATCTAATATTTTGCATTTGTTCCAGGATCGGTTATAGTTTTATAATTATTGATTTCTTATATATATATATATATATATATATATATATATATATAGGCCAGTAATTAGAATTTTGGTAATAGTAAGAATTCCAGTACATTGGCTATTAGTACAGTACATAACTCTTAGATGAGCCATAGAAGTTTTATTGTGTACTAATTTCATCTTGTATTGCTTGAAATAAAAGTTTAAATGTTAATGGAATCCGATTTTATATTGGAATTATAAACTTCTCTTTAATAAAGAATGATAAATTCATGAAACTTATTCAGTATATTCAAACTACTGCTAATTTTACTATTGCTATACGAGATTCATTTTGATTTACAAATTATTCTGGACCATTAAAATAACCATCAACAATCTGAATCATCAGTATTGTTTTTTTTTTTTTTAAATTGATAAAAAAAAAATTTAAAAAAAAAAAACACTGGAACAGCTTGTTTTTTTCAGCAGAAATTACCAGTTGGTATAAAGACGATTCTTTTTCAAATTATATGAAATGTTTCTATTACAGCATGAGTGTCTATATTCTAAGCCAAAAAACACATTAATATAATTTAATTTAAAATTAATGATTTCTTTAAGATATGATTGATCGTAGTTTTGTATTTTTCAAATAATATAATATTATAAATCAGAATCCTAATTCATGTTTTCTAATTGAAAAATATTAGTTTTAATTTTGTTTTATGAACACTGGTTCTTCACAATATTGAATTCATAAAACGCTAATATAGATTCTTCATATTTAACATATGACTACAATCCCTCAGTCAAAATACAATAGTTAAAAAATATATTTTTAGTCATATATCAACCAACATTTATGTTAGAAATTAATTAGTGATCGTTTCCAGATAATGGTATAAAAGTTCAAAAAACTTCTTGATAGAGTTATCAGAAAATGTTTTCTTTTAACTGTTCATTTAAGTGCTTGTTTTTTGGTAAGAAACATTGGAATGAATAGTTATAATATAATATAATATTTGTTTATGGTAAGATAAAATGTTTATTGAAATAATCAACAATTGAAGTTATATACAAGAAACAATTTTAATATTTTTATTACAATAATATAATTAAAAAATCATCAACTAAATACATAATTTTTTCTTGAAACTTTAAAATTAAGAACATTTTTTGTAATTAGATTAATTTTGAGATGTAATGTAAATGCATATGAAAAAGCAATTTTATTTATTATAATTTTTTATTTTTAAATTTATAGGTGCTGTTTAAATCCTGATAAATTTTTTTAAAGAGGAAGCAAAGCAGAGAAACTGGTTATTAGAAATGCAAATAAATAAAATGTATCTAAATTATAAAAGCATATGCATTAAATTAAATCTGTTTTTTAAATAAACTGTTCTACTAACAGTTTGCATTTTCAGGATGGAATTTCTGTACCTGGACAACTTTTTTTTTTATAAGTAATTTTTTTTTTTTTTTTTTTTTTTTTTTTTTTTTTTTTTTTTTTTTATTTTTTTTTTTTTTTTTTTTTTTTTTTTTTTTTTTTTTTTTTTTACAAAATTTTGTGATTATTTTTATTATTTTGGTAAGGAAAAAATAATATATTTGAAATTTTGAGTGAAAGGTGAATTAAAATTAAAAAAAGAGCAACAATTAGTTATTAACACCTAATGGAAACTTGTAACTAAATTTAACATAATTTTTTAATACTTTTCTATTAAAAATAAAGCTATTTATGGTAAGTTAAAAATATTAACAAAATTAAATATTTTTCTTTTCTTCATGAGAACCATATGCATAAGTTGATTTTAAGAGTATAATATTATTTTGCTGCAGTTTCTTGCAGAGAGTAAAATTGAATTTTTAATTTGAATGAAATTCGCTTAATAGAAAGGGATTTTTTATTTAATAAAATAAAAGAAAAACGAAATTATAAATTTTTGAACGAAAATTGTCAGTTTAAACTATCAGCATGTGTTAAGGAATGCGATTTGCTTTTAATATTAAACAAATCAAATTTTTATATTGCTAATGTGACTATTTAAGAATGTGATAAGCACAATAATTAGATCTATATACTAAATAACTCTTTGCGTACTCAAAACGTTTGAATAGTAAATATTTGTATATACTTGTTTTTTACTTCATTTCTTTTTTTTTGCATGTTAATCTTAACATAATATGATTTTTATTATAAAACAATTTTCGATTTTGCTAAATTATTAAATTATTGTTTAAAAAAACAAATTAGTGTTTTTTACGTAAACTTTTCAATGTAGAAAACAAAATGGTAAATTTTAATAATGATAACTTTATTTATGTAAGATTCAACAAATACAACTCTAAGTAAAAAAAGTAAATGTGTATGTATTGGAATAATGTGAAATAGCTTTTTCCTAATTTATCAATTTAAAATAAGATCCTTTGTTATCAATATATGAGCTAAAAAATGTAGACACTTTTAAGAGTCGCCAAGATTAGTTCTATCTTGACTGCCTAGATTGGACCAATTTTGGCAGCAAAACTTGGTCTAATATGGGCTACCAAGCCTGGTCCATTTTGGCAAACTGTAGTAGTTCTATATAACGAAATGTAGACCATCCAAGAGTGACCCAACTTTAGCCGCCAATAATGGGCCTAAGATTAGCTAATAAAGGACAAAGATATTTTGCAACTGGGGAAGTCTATACTTACGCAATTCTAATTTCTTTTTCCCTTCTTTTCAGTATGCAAAAACAATTAATATTAATTCATTAAGGATTGCTGTGTACATTATACAAGATGAATCGTGACTCACGTTTATTTTCTATTTTTCCTCAAGAAAGTAAGCAAACAATTTCAGCTGCGAGGATCAGATACAATTGAAAATGTAAATGATAAATACACTATAAAAGTAAACAGAAAAATTTGCAAATGTAACTGCCAATCATGCCAGAGTTTTACTATTTTATTCATTTTATTAAAACATGATAGAGACATTGATCCCCATAGTGATTCATTTTGGAAAAGAAAATTATTTGACCAAAATTTTTTAAACCAATACCAATCCATAAAATTCTTCTCAAATGCTTGATTTATAGCATACAGCATTATTACAAAGTTTATACTAAGAATTTACATTAACATCAGTTGAATTCATATTCTTACAAAATTCAAACAACAAAATATAAATATTTATGAAAAAAAATTTGTTGAGTGACTGTGGCAGATTATAAAAGTGATAACAAAAAGGTTATAGAAAAAAATTCTAAAAAAGGTGAAAAAATTCACGAGTAAGGAAAATGAGACATTTCATATGCATCAACCTAATACAAAATTCTGAGATACATTTTTATAATCAAACTGTCATTGTCAGTATATCATTATTTTGAAATTTTAGCTTTTCTGGAAAAGATTTTTAACTTTTTTGAAAAATTTAAAAATTTTTTGTGTAAAACTGCATTGCATATGATCCATGCAACATAATTATTTCGTGAAAATTGGATCAGTTTCAAATCAAATCTATTAATTGTTCAATAGCCCTATAATACCATTCAGGTGAAAAGTTTCTTTGTTTATCAATATCCACAGGGAATATGATATCATTCATTATCATTTTAGCCATGATTATTGAAGTAAACATGTTAAGCTTATATTTATCAGAATGAAGACTATTTGTAAACACGAAATACAATATGATCATAATACTAGAGATTTCGATAACAAATCAGGCTATTAAATATGACGTTTTCAAATCTTATGCCCTGCAGTATCATGACTCGTTAGAACATTTCTTATAACTTATTGTATTACAAGATTAGTGAGTTATTATGTTTATACTTATAAGAGTTCACTTTCAACCACGTTTAAACTTAATGGTGAATATTTTTATTCCTTTAAGTGCAAGATTGTTGATTTAGACGTATAACTATTAAAAGAATTGTACGCAAACATATTTCGATTTTCTGGTATGTTTCTAAAATAGTAAAATTTTTATATAGTTGATGAAAGGTGAAAAAGGGTACGAAATTTATGAAACAATTGTCCTAAAAACCCTTTTTTAGCTTTTACATATACAGAAAACATTTACATACATTTGGTATTTGACAAATTAGGTTCATTTTAGCATTGTTTTCCCTTGTAACAGATGAAATGTGAATAATATTTTCCTGTCATTAATCAAAATAGAATATTAAAAAATTATCTATAAATAAGTGTTCATCCAGTAGTTATTACTGTACAAATCTCTAAAAACCAACTTCTTAATTTTGAAAAGCTGCATTTTATATAAATTGTAACTCTAAGCAAATAAGTTCAAATACTCTTTTGATAATTTATACTAAATATTGTCCAATACAAAGCTTACCTGATAATAAGGTCAGCATTATACTGAATAATACTGTGTTTGACCCCCAATACAAATTTTCTTATTTTCACATCTGATTAAATTGAGATTAAAATTAATGTACATAAATTTATAAATATTAATTTTACTTCTTCTTGAATTTATTTAAAACTTCCTCAAATAAAAATTAATCAAAAATTATTTTTAAAATATTTAATATATATGTATAAATCAATATATCTTAACTTTTCAATTAATACGCTTGGATTATTTCAAGGAGTAATATAAAGACATAATTTTATCAATATTAATTTTAAAGGCTCCTTCTAACTAAAGGATTTTTTATGTACATTGTATGCAACTTCTCTTAAATAATTTTTGTCTAATTTTTTTTTCTATCTTCATTTAATATTTTTATTGGCATGATGGAGGGGGGGGGGGTTATCATGAGAAAATATTCAGGAAATATCATCAGACAACGATTCAGTTAGATTCGGAACAATTATGAGTTAGATGGTAGATGGTGTAATTTACGAGAGTAACAGATGTAATATGTCTTTAAATAGCATTTCATGCAGTTTAGAAAGCTTTACCAAGACATGCCAAGTACATCATAGATCAACATCAGCTTTCTAATTTGCGTTTGCAAAATATTTTATTTTAAATAAAAATTATTTTTCAAAATTATTATTCCTGAAAAATTATTTTCCTGAAAAAAATTATTATCAAATAAATTAATGAGATAAAAAAAACCTTCGTCAAAAAATGACTTAGAAAGAATTTTTTAAATTTTGAGCTCTAGCAAATAGTCAAAACATTCATGTAATTAATACAGATGTTACAGCAGTTTTAGGGTAAGTTTAAAGAAATGGTTTTGTAACAGATGTAAAAATACTCTATTAACTGACAAGAGATGGGGTTAGTGCCCTGTGGTAAGAACTTAAAAAGTAAACAATAAAAGAGTATAGATAGTAAAAAATAATAGATGTGAAGAAGTATTACGATCCATCCGATTCAAAATTAACTTTGTTTATTATTAGTTCTGTGCATGTAATAACTTTATTTGTTGTCATTATATATATATATATATATTTTGTTTGTCAAAAATATGCTGTTGTAATTTGTAATAAATCTGTTTTACTCATGTTTACAATAAATGTTTTGTTTAGTAATGTCCTCTCTAACATATTTCTTACGTCTTACAGTATAATAAATATCTCTGTATGGCATCATTCACTGGTTCATCATTGGTATTCTGCCAATGTTCCACGTCTGTCTCTGTCATGCAATGGCCCCCGGTCTCTTCAATCGACCATGACGAGATTTAGGAGTGGACACAAAATGTCTGAGGTTCTTGAATGGGAGAGAGGATTTTCTCTCCCTGTTATTTTCCCTCCCTGCCAGTCTTGCTCACCTACTTGTTTGTCTTGGTGTCTCTTAGAGGCAGTGGTGGGATGAGCAGGATCTAATCTATGAGAATCTGACTTGTCGGGGCCTTCTGGACCTGGTGTAGGCTTTTCTACACCAGGGGGATAAGCAACAACAGCAGTATAACAAATTAAATTGCACATTAAAATGTAAAGATTTATGGGAAATATTGTAAAATATCTCTTTGATCTCGCTTGAATACACGGGTCACAATCTTTATGATCAGGTTTAGAATCTTATAACCGATCACAATCCGCTAGTTTCCATCGCTTAATTGTAAGTTTGTAATTTTGTATTCTATATTAATAACAAAAAAGAATGATTTTTAAATACATTGCAAAATTTTTTAGGATAAACCTTAGCAGTAAAAATTTATAATACATTGATACGTAAACTAAAGAAATATTAGATTTAAATAAATTTCTCTCTCATAATTTAGGTATTATGTAATAGCACTGCTCTAAAAAGGTCAAAGTTACAAATTACATTTAATGTAAGAAATTTTATTGACTTATATGTACTTATTAAGTAGCAGTGTATTAAAATTTATAAATATAATGTCCCCAGTTTAAATAAAAGTCAATGAACAAATATATTATTTTTTGTGAAACGAGATAACATCATTTTAGAAATCAAAGATTAAGTTGACGTTAGATTTCTCACAAATATCTGGAAAAATTTAAGACATGTTTCTCATTTAGTTTACAAGTAAAATAAAATATATGTAAACCTTTAATTTGAAATTTTTCAATATTTCAAATTTAGAGTTAAAAAAACTGATAAATCAATCTGGTTCAAATCAATAAAATAATAATAATTAAGTATATATTCGTTGTGATCCTGAAAAATGTATAATAATAATAGCTTATCTTACTGTTTTAATATCGATTTCTTGAAAAATCTATCGATACTTCGATAAACTTACGATTCTATATTCAACTGACAAAATCAAGTAACCAATTACTTTTTAAACTTACTGAATATTAATTTCTATACATCTTTAATTTCCATTCGAAAAAAAATAAAAGCTTCTTAAAGTTTTTTTAGAGACATCTCAACTTTCTGATGAAATTATAGTAAATAAAATGCTTCACAACACACTGCTTTGCAAGAAAGATCTAGTATATTGAATCATATTTTAAGTAATATGTTCTAATATATTATTGCACACATACATCTGTATTATTCATACTATCATATATATTGATTATTTTTCAGTAAAAAAATAAAAAAAAAACAATAAACACATTAAGCGATTAAGCAATATTATTAAATACTATCACATTAGACGCTGGTTCTAAGAATCTCTAATTTACGAACACTCACTATTTTACGAACTATTGGCTGGTCCCTAACGGGGTTTCATTGACGCAATGATAATTTTAATTGCCATTTACGTCCTAAAATTTTGAAAAATCTCTTTCTTAATAACTCACTTACAAATATTTTTCGTTTGCACTTATTTTTAACATCTGATGTTTTATTCATTTTTTATTTTATGGTTGAGAAACTTGAATCGACGTTACTATTGAAGTATCTTTGATTTGTGGTACAACTAACTAAAACATTCTTACAGAACTAACTAACTGAAACAAACTAAGTAAAAATTAATCAATGTAATGAAAAAAAAAGTATTTTCGGTCCTAAAATTGAAATTAAAGAAAAATACTTCAATAAATCTTAATGTGATTTATGTTAATAGACTTTGAGCTATTAATAGGCGCCAGGCTCAAATATTATTCATACCGGTTATTTTTAAGCAGTCCCTGTGGAATTTCTCTCGCTTATAAAACTTCCGACTTTGCATGCACATGTGAGTGTAATCAATAGCTTCAGTTTAAATATCGTGGGATACTTTTGGTCTTGGAATCACCTCTATTCATTAGAGTAGTGACATTCTAGGCGCAATGCTCTTGTAAATGGATGCTTAAAATGAAGTCACAAAAAATGTATCTTACTTAATCATTTTGACCTGCGTGCATTTTTATTTTCATCACTGCGTCATTTTGATTACCGTAATAGGAGAAAAAAATTACCTGACGGTTTGAGAAAAATAAGTTATTCATCCATGGGCTTTGACAAAGAAACTTACAGCTAAATCTCGAAATTCCATGTCAAGACTTTTTGAATCTAGATTCAGCTGTATCTTGTTCGTAGGAATTATTAGATGATAAAATCATTGAGGACACAATAAATGAGAAAAGAATTTTTAGTATCAAATTAGAAGACAAAATGACTAAGAGCTGCAAAACAAGTAGATAAATGGTTAACAAGATTAAAGAACTTTTTGAGAAAAATAATAAATGCTTTTATTTATCAAAAAGTTTTTTAAAAATATGTACTTATGAAATATAAAAGAGTAAGATTATAAATACTTTAACTGATAGGCCACAGTAGCCTAGTTAGTTAGGGCCTCAGGTTCGCAATTACTAGGTTGTGGCTTCGATTCCTCGCCAATTAAAGACCGTCGTGTTCATTAATGGTTACTGGGTCGGGTAAAATATGTTTGTGGTGCCAATGTCCTCCGTCTCCCACTTCAAATTAATACCTTTGGAAGTGATAAGAGCAAGGCTTTGGGTCATCCTTGGCTTCTTATCTCTAAAGACTCAAACGGTGCTGCCATCTAGAGCCAAGTCGTACTCCCACAATCTTGACAGGCTGTTCTGTTCAAAAACAGAAGGCGATCTTTCCAACTTGATTCTCCCAGTTGACGGCTTGGCTCCGTCAAGTGTCATAAGTAAGAACAACATTTAACTGATTATTTTCTCAATTAAATGAAAGTAAGAATTATTTTTAATAATAAATCTCATTTTGCACATGTTTTCTCTAAAATGCATACTAATTTTTTGTAATGGCATTTATTGATAAAAAAAGATAGCAGCATGTTATCAATTTTTTTTTAAATATGAAATAGTTATAATTCTATTTTACGAACTTTCGTTTTTAATTATTTTACCGGTCCCTACGTGTTTGCAAAAACGAGCGTCTACTGTATTTAATATTCAATGAACTTTCTTAATAATACTGAATTTTATATATAAATATTTTAGTCTTCATATTTTTATAAGGAATTACTTTTCTAAAACCTTTGTAAAAAAGTTATTCAATGCAAATTAAATGAAAGAGTACTGTTTTAATTATTTAGATTTCTTATCAAAGCAATTATAAGAGCATATTTTAATTCATCCAAATTAATTTAAAAAAATTTCCAATCAGTATAATTTTTTAAATTATAAAATAATTGCAATTTTTTACTGAACACGTTACTTTTTTCGATAAAAAGTAACTTGAATTATAAGATAATTAATTATTTTAAATACGCATGTATCATTTTGAATTTCCGTATTTCCTACTAGATATAAAAATACTACTAATAAATATATGTTTTAATGGTTTATTGATATCATTTAATCACTTTTTTGTGATATGAAGTCTAAAAAATTGTTTCTAAAGTTACTTCTTTTATAGATGATAAAAACTTTTATTACAATTATTCAAATTTAAAAAATTTAACTGATGCAAATCTGAAAAAGTTTGTTTTTTTCTAGATATCAGGCAAATTCTTTTTTAAAATGTAAAGAACTTTTTGAAAAAAATTGGCTTTGTTATACAACACATTATAGAAAATTTTATGTATAGAAAGTTTCAGGATATTTTAAGATTCGAAAAATATATTATGTGTACAAAAGTAAAACTTTAATGTTTTTGAAACTAAAAAGTTAGAGACGAGTTTAACATTGCATTATTTGCATTTACATTTTGAATAATTATCTGAAAGCTTGAAAATCACAATGATGAGAGGATGAGATTAAAGGGAGATATTAGGTTTGTATCATAAGGCATGGAACACAAATGAAGAATATTATAATTAAAATTATTTCTATTAGGTGTGCTTGAGTAATCTTTTGTCAATAATTGGTTTATTGATATTCCAATTGATCGATACTTTGATTAATCAACTACACAACAGTTCTCGTGTAATATTTAAGAATGCACGAATGAAAGTATTTAATATACAAAAGAGATACATTAAATGTGAATCAGAGTTAATTAAAAACTTAAAAACTAATTTCATATCGATCCTAGATATTGAAGAAAATTGGAATTAAAATGAAGATATTATGAATAAAATGGAGATATAAGAGAAAATGTGAATCACACTAAGTTTCTTCCGTACATCTGTCAGGATGTGTTCCTGCAAGTTTTCTTGACTCCTCCTAGCGAAATGTGGATGTAATGCTCTATTACTTGACCCCCTGACATATGTACAAAGAAATTGTAATTTTAAAATGACGTCGACTGTTAAATGCCATTCAAATGAGTTTATTCTTTTTTGTGTAAAATAAAGGCTTTTTCAAAATTATCAAATATATACTGAATTTAAAAAAAAGTAAATATAAAACAGAAGTTTCGAAAAGGAAATATGAAATATGATAAGTTATTTATACTTCACTGCATTCGTTACTAACTTTAGAAAGGAAAAAGTACAGAAAAACACTTTAACTGATCTATTCTTTCTTGGGAAGAAAATTGTATTGATTATCAAATATGAATTTTGGTTTCGATTTATAAAAGTGATTTTGATAATTGTCATCAACAACATAGCAACAAATCATTGTAAGAAGGCATGAGGTTTATTAGAAATCCTTATTGAAGATGCATCCCTGTCGTAAACTGTTCAGAAAATACTTTACCCAACAATTAGCAATATTACAAAACCAATTTCGAATTCATGCAATAAGAGAAAAATAGAATGCAAGAAAATGATATTTACATGCTTTGAGCTAGATAAACAAAGATGATGGAGTATTGATAGTATGAATCAGTTGTAGAGACCGTGCAGAAAATCATTTGAAGATTACTATGGAAGATAAGAAATAGTGTGCTATTACAACTTGTATTAGAAAAGACATTGGATGTATGCTACCATAGTACCAATACCAATATTGAAGTGAGTCATTCAGAGCAAAACATTTCTCCTGCGCATGTGTTGATATGAAGATTATGCTCTTTTATAAAATATTGGATCAGGGTATAAATATAACTTCTGAACGCTAAGCATCTGAGTAATAGTTTTCTTTAAGAGGTGAAATACTGAAAACTTGCAACTCAGAAATCACTTCCGAGTGGAATATCTTGGGCTGTATTTTAGCCACAGTTCAATAATGAAATATGTGTGCTGTGTTTCATTGTTTGTGAATGCTTCATGTTACCTTTCAGTAAAAGCATCAACGCAACCTAATATTTGTAGTTTTCTTTACTGGCAATATGGTGTACATTATTAAATATTATACTACATCCTCGGCTGTTTCGCTATAGCGTTAAGTTATAAGTTGATAACTAAACTAAGCAACGAACATAATGCATATATAATTTAAGTTCCTATTTCGATTATGCTTATTTAAATATATTTTTTATTTTACTCTTCCAAATTTCGCTTTTATTTTTGTTTTATAATTCGGAATTTGTTCAGTCTTATAAATAAAATCCTAAGCTAAGATATTATTTCTGTTATTGATAAAAGAAGAAATTAATATGTTTGATTAAAGAGTATGTTCATGCGTTCATTCACCAAGGAAATGTTATGAGAACTAATTATGGGCTAATGCCAAGTTCTTTTTCGTTTGAACCAAAAATTACTTACTGAGTAGATTAGATCAAATGTTGAAGCTAAAAGTACGCTATTATAAATCTGATATAAAGTAAGTTAAAATTTCTTACTAATTTCATCAGTTCTTGATTCAAGTTTCATTAAAAGAAATTGTAAAGCTAGAGATTTTATTTTCCGTTTAACTTTAATGTGTTAGAAATCTGCAATTGGCTTGTTAAATAGTTTATTTTCTGGTTTCGACAATTTGAGAAATAAAAATTACTTGAAAACTCCATATTTAATAGTAAGAACTCAAATGCAATTCCTCATGTTAAAATAATTGGAATCCAGAATATTCTTTATCGTTATTTATTCTCACAGCTAGATGGCAGCACCAAATTTCTCTCAAAATTTTAGAGAAAATAAATAATGCTGGAACTCTATTCTGTAATAAAAGGAACGAAGCAATATATAATCGATGTCGAAATCGGATCAATAACAAATTAAAATTGAAGCGGAAAACAAAAATAGACATTTATTTTTAGTAAGTTATCTATTTTAAACCTTTTTTTCTTCTTACTGTATTCATTACAGCTTATTGCAATGTTTTGCTATGCGTTCAAAACTTTAAACAGAAAGAATTTGTATAAAATAATATTTTTATTATTTGATAGATATCTATATTTTTACTGCTCAGTAATAATTATTAGTAAAACAAAATGTTATATTTCGTTAAAGTTTGATATAAAAAATACTAAATCATTTAGTGTATTAAACGTTAATCAAGAATGCAAGTTATGATAAATATTTTTTAAACAAATATTCGTAAATATTGCATAACATAATTCTTGTTAACATTTTGCTTTTATTTAGACAAATCTTTTTCCACCAAATTCTTTTTTAAAAAATTGCATATTACATTAGTTGTACATAGAGACAAATCAAAGTTACATTTATAGTAATAAGCACCTTATAATTTATATTTATTTAGGTAAGAAAGTTCTTAGTTCTAAAATTTTTATTGTGTTATTTTATTGTTTAAGGAAATTATTATGTTTCTGTTTGCAAAATAACAAATAAGCTATTTTTTATTTTAATCAGTTATATAACAAAATTTTAAAAATTAATGTAAAAATAAAAGTTTTAAAAAAAACTATCATTTGATATTGCGATTTCATATTGTGGTACTGAAATTTCTCAGAAAATTTGATTATTTCTAGAAAATATACAAATGCGAAGAATCAAATCCTTTAAAAAATGAAACAAATTCATATAATAAATTACCATGAAAATATTACAATTTTGTAATAAATATAATTTACTAAATCTTAATTTAAAAGCTCATGATTTTATTACAAGTAGAAATTGGTTTCATGTGTTTAATTATCTCTTAAATGGTATTTTTTACTCTTAGTATTTTCAAATAAACATGAAAATAACTTCATGAAGTTATACTAAACTATAAAAAATAAAATTGCAAAAAGCTTTATCTGGAAAAAGTATGAAATTTTTTTTATATTTATTAGAAAAACATATGTTATTATTTTAATCAAAGTATAATTGAAATAATTTATTAATCAAATCTTTTTAATTTTGCTTTATACAGGAAAAATAATTTACTGTATTTTAGTGCTAATATAATTTGAATTATTATAAATTTTCAAAAGAATAATTATACTATGGCAAAAATAATTACCATGTCATAGGTAGGTAACAATTAATAGAGTGATTTCTTTAAAATCAACTAAAATTTTACATGTATAAAATATTTTTTATGCAGTTTGGTAGTATTTACACACATTTATACTTGTTATGGAAAGTATTTCAGATAGTACAGCATTCTACAACATTTGTCTGTTTTGTGGTGGTCATTTTTTTTTTTTACACACAAATTCTTGTCAGATTCCCTTAGCTCTCCACTTATGATAAAAAAAATTCTTTCGAAATAAAAGTAATATTAACACATTAAAAATTTAAATAAATTTCAAAGATTTATAAAATTATGCCGCATCAAAATTATCATAAATTCTGCTATTACATATTAATATTTCTTGATTTGCTTACAAAAATTAAAACTTACACAAAATTCATAATACAGTAAGAAAAAGATGAACATTAATATTTTTATTTAAACTAATATTTTGTTATTTTAGCATTATTCATCTTATGTACAGAAATATTAATCGAATATCTGCAAGAAACGAAAGCATTTAAAATATAATAACTAAGAAATCAACGTTTTAAATTTTTCTAAGCAAAATTCTTCTCTACATTATTTACAAAATGTCAAACTCATAAAAATACAGCAAAAATTGGATGAGCATTTTGCATAAATTGTGTTTAATAAAAAGCTAAGATTTTATTAATATAAAAAGATTAGGAATCATTTTCGGAATTGAAGTATTTTAGTATTCATGTTGCATTTCAATTTAATATTCATCTATAATAGTGCCTTTTTCCACTTACATTTCCAGTTTCAAAAGTGACATATTTATTTAGCCATTTAATATTTCTTGCAAGGGTAAAAAATTTGCACGTTTAAATATAGATGAACATTTTAAAAGTATTTTAAAATTACGATATTCTTCTCCTTGTTGAACGTAAAAATAATTTTCTCATAATAAATTCTTTAAAATTAAAATTTAAACAAGAAGATGATTTTATGTTTATTGTAATACAATATTAACTATCTAAGTAAATACAAATTAGATGGTAGTTGAGATTTGTGTTCAGAAAAGTTTGAATTGATAACTTTCAATGCTGGTATGAAGTGCTTTAAGTATTTTGTAAGACAATTTTAATGCGTGTAAAAATAAACAAGATTCAGACAAGAAAAGTTGGTATACTATGGGTCATTTTAAGGTTAAAGTTCAACTAAAAAGATGATGTTTTATCATTGTTAATAATAATTTATTTTAACTGATTTTATAGAAACAATTATAAAATTGTTAGAATGAGTGTTTAAAATGAATGAAGTGTTCTGTTTTATCTTATTAACGGTTTATTATAATGTTTAAAAAATCGACAAATAATCAATACAACAATTATCACCGCAGTTGCTATATTACTTGTTGTCTTTAATTGACAGTACTATTAAGTCTCGGGCAAAAGGTACATAATAATTATTGTTGTTGAAGAGTACTGATTTCCTTTTCCATAAGACATTGTATAGAAAGTAGAAGTTTTGGCTGATACTTTCCAAAATAAGAATTTATCTTTTGAGAAAATAATTTATTTCTACTGAAAGGAAAATTGAATTGACAGAGTATAAGTTTTTTTTATGAGGGAAAAATTTCAAAATTTATTTGAAAACTTTCGAAAATTTTATTAACTTGCGATTTGAAGATTAAAATGCTGCCTTTGATCATAAAATTCATTTCTAGTTTCATACAATCAAAAATAATTAAATTATGTGACTTTATCATGACTACCGATATTAAATTTCAATATGCTTTAAAATTCTATATTCAGTTAACATATGCTAAGATAGCTTTATACCATTTATAGTAAATTGAGGAGGAATATATATAGTGACAACACGTATGTGTTTATCTTGTAATAATAATAATCTAAGAAAGTACTTGTCATTAAAAAAGCATTGAACAGAAAGTTTAATACCTCAAAAAATAATATTATATTTGAAATTTACCGATAATATTATATAGAAAAATGCTGTTTTTATTAAATTTGCATAAAAAATGAAAAATATATTAATCTAAATGAAACTGTAATTATTACACTACTTTCCCAGACTAAGTAAAAATATAAACTGCCACATTTCATTGTTTATTTTAGATAACACTAAAATCTTTAAATCTTTTCTTATTTTAGATACTTCAAAACTTATAAGAACATATGAAGTATAATTTTAATTTTATCGATTTTTACTTGATTGTAAAATTGATTGTAACAAACTTTTAAAAACATGAAACCCTAATTAGGGTAATTTAGAGGTAACAGACACCAAATTAAATCAATCTATCATGCTGCAACACTCTTATGGGAGGGGAAAGGAAGTTTTACCATTAGAAGCTCAAAATATTCCTAAAATTTATTATTTATTTTAACAAAAGGCGCTAAATTTTCGCCAAAACTGTTTAGCAGGTTTTAAATCGTCAAAGTTAGGGTTATAATATGCCGTCCTTTTCAATCATGTTGATTATGCAGTACTCTTAAACCATGTAACCAGTACAATAGGCCAGAAAGTACTCATGAAAGAACTGTACTGTAAAACAATGCGAGTTTGTGTTTTTTTTAAACTTTTTTCTTTTGAGAAAATATGTATTATTATATATGTATCATTGGTTCTGTCTGAAACACTGTATTATTTTGTTTGTGGAAAAAATGGGCGTATTCATTTGTTATGGCATCAAATATTAAATGTGGCTAGATTTGAAGAAATGATCATAGGCATTTAATATAGAGACATGATTGATCAGTTTGCGTTTAAAAGTAGTAAATGCAAATTGATTAGTCAGGACATCGGATAGATTTTCCATGATATTTTGAGAGCTTAATTCCAAATGTATGTAAATAATGATGCGGAGATATAAGATAATAAATTTATATGTCATCTTCACATAAAATTAAAACAGGATGCACTTTTATCTCAGAAATAAACATTATAATATTGATATTTTGATAATATTCTAAGCTTTTAATGTTTATATTTTCATTTTGATGAATCTTTTCGACTCTATTTAAATAATGATTTCTTGGAGAAAGAATAGTTTAAATCAAGCAAGAAATTATAATTTTTTGAAAACCATGCAAGTAAGATATACACTTGAAAATATTGAATATTTTTTCAAATCTTCTGCACAACTAGAAAACGATTTAAAATTTATTTAATAACATCTCACTTGAGCTGAATACTTGAAAATTGATGATGTTTAAAATATAAATCTTAAAAATAAGAAAAACCATGTTTTAGTATGATTAGAAAAAAGAAATATGAATCAAAACCTATGTTTTTTTATTGGAATTTGAGAGGTTAATATGAAACAAGTTGTAGAGAACTAGAATCGATACAGTAGATTATGCTGGAAAGTATATATTTATTCCTTAAAAATGCAACATATTCATACAAACTTCTTTTTATAAGCAGATTATAGGTAACAAGTTAAGATACGCTTGATTATTTTAAAATTGTAGCACATTTATTTACTAATATTGGACGTAATTATAAATGTTTAATATAAAATTTTTTCTAGTGTTATTTCATTGCTAATTTTTGGAAAGTATTGCAATTCAATAAAATACAATTTCAATATTTTTATCATTTTTTGCGGTATTGCAGGTTGCATGCAAGCACCAGAATGTTTTTAGAACCTATTTAATCACCTCGCCATTTGTTGGCTATCAATTTTTTTTATTTTTTGAGGGGTAATCAAAAATTTGTTGTTTTCCAGAAATTTATCATTTAAACGTGTAATTCCTGAGCTGTTGTTGTCTTGTAAATATTTTTTTGATTGATTGCACATTCGCTTATAAGTCTTTAGGTAACATTTTGCACACGAAGTGCTTCGTAAGAATTTGCTAAGTAAAAAAATATTTGGTTAATAATAATATATTAATAACTTATAAAATAAAGGATAAAATTATTGTCTAACTTGATACATCTTTTTTCATTTCATTATTACTATGCACTTAAACATGACAACCATTTTTTATCATGATATTGCATAGATAATTTATCAAATGCAAGTATCTTTAACTAATTACTCTATATAGTAGGATTATTTACTTAACTTTGTAAAATTATTTTAAATGAGCTTGAATCTAACATAATGAAAGTTTCCTAAACGAAAATAATTGGATATAAAATTTCATTGTTCTATGCTTTAAACACTTCTATTTATTTGCTCGAGCGATGCTTTTTAATAGTTAACGTAAAATAAATAAATCTCGAATACTCGAAAAAATAAAGGAAAGCTTTTTCAAATCATCACACTAAACAGTGAAGTTATACAATAACGACACAAGAAAAGTTTTTTATGCTAGTTTTTGCGTCTCTTTAAAATCAGTTTGTTTCTTTCATCATTTGTTTGAAACGTTTTAGAGAATTCGCCTGTTTGGTTTTCTGTTTGTTTGCTCATAACCTCAGAAACTTCCTGGAAATGGCAATAGTTTCTTTAAAGTAAAACAAGCGTAATGAAATGTTCCTTTAAAGTAGAATTGGGTCGTATTTCTTCTTTTATTTATATTATTTTGAGATTAGTAAATTTTTAATATTAAGCCTTTCCTAAATATTTTATTGATTCAAGATAACGTACGAATAGAATGAGTTTCCAGAATGTTCTTTCGCTTGTAATTTCCAGACAAATGCAATAGAAAAAAATTGTATGATTTTTTTATAGTATATATTAGAAGGTGTCGTTAATATGTACTGCAATGTTTAAGACAGAAATTTTCTCGAAACAGTTTTGGATGATGCATTGGTTCCCGGCTTAAATGATTATTTAAATTGTAACTTTTTGCCTTAGTAATGTATATCATAAACCATAAATGTAAGTAGGGGGAGATTACTCAGAAATATTATATATATATATATATATATATATATATATATATATATATATAATATGACTAGTTACAAATATCACATTGTTAAGCAATTACACACACACAAAATTTATAAATATACAGAACATGTAATTATGCCAATATATTCAGTGCAAAAATAGCATGAGCCAAACTACCATAAAATATAAACTCGAAATTGTTTAATATTACAAAAGCAAAAGATAAAATGAAAAAATAGTATATAGAAAGTAGAATATACAATATAAATGAATTTAGAACAAATAAGATGAAAATGAAGCTGACCATGTTGGTATTTCACTCTGTTTATTGTAAATTCCACTACGTGTACACAATTTTTTCATTATATCTTTTGCTTTTATAATATTAAATAATATATATATATATATATATATATGACTATACTATGGTTCAAATTTTAAATACTTACTTTATGTGTTTAAACAGCAGAAAGGTGGATTTTATTTGATATAGATGATTTATAAAAGATAGTAAGTTTATAAAAATTTATTCAGTAAGTTATTTTGTAAAGATAAGTAAAGGTAATTTATATGGTAAAGATATTTAAGTCAACTTGGGGATAAATTAATGTTACTTGATAAACGCTATATAGTAGAGGAAATATTAGTTATAATTTGGTAATCAATCCGACAAATTTAGCGGTTACGTATTCTCAATCATTGGTCCAAAATTGTGGTTCTTGAAATAATAACTTCGTTTTCAAAAATTTAGGTTTTATAATTAAGGGAACTTCACTGTGACGCATAATGAAATCAAAACAT
>JAPDSC010079320.1:223696-243919 GCA_026290005.1 Latrodectus geometricus | reverse complement strand
TATTTTTTGAAAATATTTTAATAATATGTTTCTTTTTTAAAGTATATTTTCACTAAAAATATTTGCATTCTAAAATGTAATTTCATGATCAACATTATATGAATGATGGATTCTAGTCTAAGAAAATTAAAGATTATTTTCTTCGTGTTTTCCAAGTTTTCTTTTATTTATAATTTGAACATAAGCATAACATTTAACAAAATTTATTTTTTAACATTTAACAAACAGATGTATTCTTTTTACACTATTATACATATTTTAAAAATATGGTATATTATTGCTCTTTTGTTTCAGAAATCTTTAAAAAACTTTTTTGAAATATTTCCATTGAATTGAATATATATTTCCTTTTATCTTTATCATATATTTTATATAATTGTCTTTCTTGTAAAATCATGATAGAATTAAAATTTAAAACATATATTAATCTTTTACTTATTGATAATCAGAAAGGAAATATTTCCAAAATTCTTTTGTCTTTTAGCATCTATTATACATGTACACAAACATAATAAATTCGAATTTCAAAAACGAAATATATTTGAAAAAATGAGCATTGTACATAAATATATTCATAAAAAACTTAGTTATAATATTAAAATATGCAATAAAAAGTAGGAGATTAAGTTTTATGTATTACATAAAACTACATGTATTATGTATTTCATGTAGAATGGCGTTTTAGGTCACTGTAAGCTATCATGTAAACTCTATAAAGGCATTAGGATGATAAATTATTTTTGCTTGTAGAGTAAAATAATTAGTGGGTTAAAGAACTGTTTTTAAAAGGAATTCCTTTCATTGGCGTATCATATATAAAATCATGTCTGTCAATAACTCTCCGAGAAAGATATTCCTATTATTAATAAAATATTTTTGTGTATAATTCAGAATAATAAGTGTATTAATGACTTTAAGTAGATGTTTTGACTAAAATCTAACAGTAAAAAGCATACTAAAAATATCATTTACTATTACATAATATTAGTTTGGGGAAAAAGAAATCCATTATTTTTACGTGAACTTTTTGTAACTTCTTTCAGATTCACTTTGTAAAAAGGTTTAAAACAGTTTTCATGTAGGTGTTTAGGTCTTGTGCGAAGCTACGACTGCTGACATGCTGTCAAGTTTGATAATTTTGGTTTCATAATTCATAATTTTTGATATTTTATAGACATTCTCGACGATGTTGTAACCATGCGAGGTGCATCTTTAGCATCCAAATACCCAAACGGAATCGATGAAACCAAAATTGTGCGTAACTGGTTGTTACAGTCATATATACCTTTCACAATTTTAGACACCTGGTTAGCATTTTCGCTATTATAAAAGAAAAACTAAAATGTATCAAATTTTCTGTTTGTTGTCTTCTATTTTTAAAACCTTGTACTCATAGCTGAATTAATCAAACAAAAAACCGCAAGAGGATATTTTAGTGTCAAATGTCACCTTTCCAATGAGCATAAAATTGAAATTGTTTGATAGATACTTCATGAGATAGCGATCACTACAGACGTCTACCTAAAAAATAATGGGTAACTTTTTCCCCAAACTAATATTTGAAAAATACAAGTATTGATGGGTATATATAATTACTGGAGTCAATATGCTTCCTTTTTAGATATTTTTCATCGTGATTGTCAGAAACAGGTTGGCTAGTTGGTAATGTTTTGCTTAAACGAATTGGATACAGCAAAGCAAAAAGAATAAACAATAACAAAATACATTTTTGTAGACAAATTTGTAATTTAAAGATTATTACATAAGTTTAAGTTCTAATTTAATTTAATTTTGTTTCATATTTGATGCCACCCTTCAGGAAAATAAAAAAAAAATATTTCTAAATACAGAAAAAATGTTTATATGTTCAAATCACCAGTTATTACTAAAAATATTGTTTCATATTTCTTTTGAGTAAATTTATATTCTTAAAATGAAATAAATTTAAATAAACAAAAATATGCCTGTGCATGAAATATATTTGCTGATAGTCTATTTTATTCATAGTATAACTATATTATGAATAAAAAAATATCCTTAAATAATTCTTTTATTTATACTCTGTGCAGTATTTATAAGTTGCGAAGTGATGTGAAATTTTAGCAAAAGAATTTAATTCTGTGATGTCTTTTAATAAATAATAAATTTATTCTAATATTTTTTTTCTTGAGTAAAACAAGTTGTTATATGAAATCTCAATAATGTTATTAGGAAATTATATAATGTTTGAGTGTAAAAGAACAGCTTTCTTGAATTGTGCCGTTATGTTTCGGCGCTATGTTTTTCTTGAAAAATTCTATGAAAAATAGGTTGAAATTAAAATTAAAAATTCAATTTAGTATCCCGTAAATTTTTATCTTGTATTTGTACCAACCACACATTCCAGAAAAAAAAATTCAATAAGATGTACAATAGATTAATAGTAAGTGAATAATACGAAAAAAAATCAAGACACAAAAGCTTAATGAAAGGACGTTTTTGGAATAATGGAGCGTTAAAGAATGTTGTGACCATTTACCTTTATGAATTGGTGGTAGAAAAGCATAATTTATGCATGTTAAAGGATTGATATATTTCTCAATAAATATTAAATAAAAATTTTTTAGTAGATTAGCAGTATTCACTTTTTGGGTGGCCCTTGTATGTTATATGAAAAAGTAGGAATTTTTGTGATTATGGATATTCATTTTCGTGTGTTTTAACATGCGAGAATGAATATCCATAATTGGAAAAGCAATTGGAATAACAATTGGAAAAGCAAAAACTAGATCCAGTAAATATTTTCTTAAGGAATATAGGATTTAATTTTCATTAAGACTATTTGATCTTTCAAATATCAGAGATCATTCTATGTAGTCTAAGAGTATATAATTAGTGTGAAAAAAAAAAAACCTCGTCAAATTCTTTACAATCGAATGAAAAATAAATTAGTCAAGCAATATTGCCATTGGTTTTAAATCACCGTTTCTAAAGTGCATTCATTTCAGTGAAAAAAGAATGTTTAAAAGGTAACGAAAACTTAATACAATTAAATTAGAGCTCCTGAGGAGATGAAATTTGTTAGGAGATAAGAGTGAGAGAAGAGCGCGCCAGGAAACGTTTTGTGGGAAAAATACAAAAAGCACTCAACTCTTCCTTTTACATTCCGGCAGTCTTCGTGTAACTCTTTGAGGTTGAAGGAATTCATCAGTTTTACGAAAAGTCCGACGGTGGCGCTGCTAAAAATCCAAATGATCGACTCGATATTGTCCATCTACTACTGCAGTGTTTCGCCGTCGTCATAGAAACGCATCGGCATCGAGGACACACCGTATTGCATGGAAGGCTTGCTACATTTGTATATTTATCTCTCTTTTAGAGAAATTAATGAAGTCCTTAAAACTTTTTTTCTCCAAGAAAGTTTCAATAGATAATATTAGTAACCGACTTTTTCATTCAACATTAGAACTTACGAATATCTAATTAATGCTGCGTAAATTTCAAAATGTTTCCTACATATCAATTTGCTGATGACAATTTGAAAATGTTTATTTAAATTCATTTAATTACTTTAACACGGAATTTCCAAAATATATATAAAAGCTTTGATTTTTTACATATATACATAAATTGGGGTGTAGGCGAGCCCCGAACTATACCTTTAAGGTTAACGGATTTGGAATACTCTCCCATCACCAGGTGCCTTGAAATTTTGTACCACTGTTAGGTTACAAGATCACACTTCTGGCACCTTCTTCTCCACATATTTTATTTTTATAGAAAATGATATTTATTTATAAAAAAGCTTGATTTTGATGTTAGAAACAACAGCTAATTTTTTATCTCTAAAATGAAGAAATATCTCTTTTCATTATTCCAAAATGTATTAGCATATAGAAATAAGACATAAAATATCGAAAATATGTAATTTATTGGAAGAGAAATTATAATAAAAAAGCAATTTTGTTAATAAAATCGATCACTTTTCATAAGCAACTTATAAGTATACATAATAAACTTCTATTCTATGTTACATATTCTTTTAACACTTCTATTCTATATTACTTATAGAATAGAAGTGTTAAAAGATTAATTTAATATAGAATAGAAGAAATATAGATATTTCTATTCTATATTACATATATAAACGATGATGATTAAAGGAAATGGTTGAATGCTATGAGTGTTTTCAATTTGTTTTAAAATTAAGTTATTTATTAAAGTTTGAGTTACCATATTGACACTAAGTTAAACCGATTCATTATAGTCATTTTAAGTGTAGATTAGTCACCTCTTGTTGTGTAACTTTGGACATTCTAAAAATTTTATTTCATTAAAATAATGTTATGTTTGTGTTCTATAATTAAAATTGAATTATTTTCTGCTGTATCAATTCTAATCTTCCTAATTTGCTTATAAAAAGTGCATAAAAAGAAAAAAAATTCAAATAAATAAACTATTGTAGCAATAAAAGCATATTTACATATCCTTATTATCGAACTTTTTAAATTTTTAAAAATGAACAGAAATGTGTATGTATATTGATATTCAATTAATTAATTTTCAATAAATTTATATTCAAATAAAAATGTGTATAAAAATTTAAAATATACATGCTGTTAATTATTCTGATCATTGTATATTTATTACAGTAGAATTTCGTGTTAAATCCTTTTCATAATATTCTTAACTCTGAAAATAAAAGTATTAGCCAGATGGTTATGGATCTAAATATTTTTAGCCGAAACAAAACATTAATTACTATAAAAGGAGATTTAATAAATAGCACTAAGTAAATCTTTTGAACAAATTTTAAGGAAGAATATTTTCATATATCTTACACTTACTTCAACATTTAGTTACAAAAAACCACCTATTGAACCAAGAAAAATGTAAAATATGTTACTTACTTTAATAACAGTACTTGTTTTATGCAAATTAAGGACTCTAAAATTGTTGAGTCCATAAAGAATAACTGATTATGAAGAAAAGATGTTTATATAGGCATGATTTAACGAAAAACATTGAATATTGTTAACGAAAAACATAATAGTTGCAATTCATAAAAATAACAAATTTTATTTACATGACATCCAATAAAGGTGTCATAATTAAATTTAAGTTTGCTTGAAATGAAGAATTGAAATATTTTTCTCAATTAATATGCAGTTGATGGAAATAAATGTGTGTATTAATTTTCCATTCTTTGTTTATACATAATAATGCAATATACTCATTTATTAGAAATGATCATTCATTTTCATCCGATTAAAATTTTTATGAATTATTTTAAGTAAATACATATAATATTAGTGTGTTGAAAAATATTTTGATTTAAAAAATAAAATTTTTGGCATAGAAACATAAAACAACATTTTATTTATTAAAAAGAATGGTGGTAGATTATATCAAACGCGCCTATTCGCACATGTATGCAAAATTGCAGATTAAAAATATAATTCAGAGTTTCGATCCACGAAGAGATATCCGTTACTAGAATTGTACATTTCGTTTTTTACAGGTAAACACTTCACTTGGTAAAACGTAAAGTTATCAATAATGTATCTTTACAATGATATACAAACAATGAATGTTTTGTTATAATGACAAATAAAATAATGCTTTATGAAGTACATTTTTATTTTTGAGAAATATAATATTAGGAGTTTTATGAATATATTAATATCTAATAACTATAAATTTTCTCTTTCTTAATCAAAGAAATATTTTGTTGTTAATGTTTTTGCAAGTGTATGTGTTAAATATTTGTTTTTATTTTTAACAATGAAAAATTGATTTAATTATTTGAACAAAATAAAATATTCATTTAAGATATTTCAAACCTTCTTATTTTTTTAAAATAACCAATAAAGCTTGTTTAATAAAAATTAAAATAAGGATTCCAAGTAATTCAAAGCGCTGTATTATTCAAGTAATGAGGTAATTTAAGAAACGAACAAGCGAATTATTCTATTGTTCACTATATTGCGATTAACAGAAAAATTTAAGTGAAGATATTTATTTTACGAATATGTTATACAAAATATACATAAATTTGGAAGCACAGATTTTGTAAAATAGCACCCAAAAATATCTGACAGACACAAAAACCTTTATATGCCTGAAACTAAATCAAACATAGATTTTGAGGGCATTCGTATGCATATCTGGTCCTTTAGCTTCAACATGACGTCATAATTAATTTAATTTAATGATTGGAATATAATCATGAACCTATTGTTCGGTAACCCTTCACCAGAACTTGTAGTACTGGTATCTAGAGTCCTCTGAACGAGAGAGAAATAAACTCTTCAAAGATGACAACAAACTGTACTCTATGTCAGGCGCAGCAAACATCAGAATTGAGCATTCAACTTGAACATGACGTCATAGTTAATTAAATGTAGTGATTGGTATATAGCCTCGAGCCTATTGTTCGGTAACCATTCATTAGAATTTGTAGTACTGGTATCTAGTGTCATCTGAACGAAAGAGAAATAAAATCTTCAAAGATGTAGTATAAAGTACTCTCTGTCAGGAGCAGCAAACATCAGGATTGAACTTGACAGGATTTGGGGTGGCTACAAAATGCTAAATAAATTGTAGCAGGTGTGTCTTAATACCTATGCACTAAGAAAAGACAAGACAAACCATTCACCAGATTTTTCTCTGTTAAAGAAGGAGCTGCAGAACGTGTTCATCGAACAGCAGCTAAACAATTTCTGTATTAAGAAAGTGATGCACAATGCGAAAAACATGGAATAATGTTTACACCGATGAAAAGTAATGTTTCGAAGCTATCGAATAATATCGATAATCTTTTCTCCTAGACAACAGAAGTGAAAAGTTCAATTCTCAAAGTGTCATTAATATGAAAAGAGAGAAAGGGACGTGTGTCACTTAGAATCACATGCCATCATTTTAAATGATGAGGTAGTTTGACGATGTTCAATCTACGTCGGTTTTTCAAGATCTTGTGCAACGATTAATATAATCATTATGATGTCTTAAACAGAATTTTGGATTCACCTGAAAATAAGATTTTATGCCATTTATGACATCCAAGTTTGTTGTTGATTGCATTATTAAAAACGCTCCATTTTGTGATATAGTTACAAGGCTTACGAAGCAGACAGCCCATGAGGTAGTAAACATAACTAAACTGTACATGTTGGTCTGCAAACGCCTTTATTTCTCGATTCAGGAATCATGACAGGACTGTGCGATCTATTAAAACCATGTACGTAACATGATTGTCTTCTCGGCTAGTGATACCAGCAGATCGATGAAAGTCAGATCTGCGTTCCTAAGACTGCTTTGAATCTGACGATTTTTAGACGATTCTGTAGATAATTATGGGATATCAACCGATATGGGTAGCCATATTGAGATACAATAAATTGGAATCCCTATAGCCTACAATTCAACCTTAATCAAGAAACATGCTAGGAAGCATTTCCGCTTCATACTTTAAGCATCACAATCTACTCTCACCAGACAAAATGTTTACAATGTGTCTAGAAATATACAAGGTGCAGTTATATTTCTATACTATTTCTGCACTTAAAAGCATTGTGGACACCTTTAATTTTACATGAAAGTGTTCAAAAACTAATTATTTGCGTACCATTGATGTAAACATTCAACTGTCCAATTTTTTGACAAATGTTTATTTATTTTTCTATTTGCATAGCTCTGGAGCAGCAAACTAGGTCGTTAGCGAACAAGCATATATTGAAATATTTAAATTAAGAAAATATCCTATTATCTTAAATTATATATACAACCCTATTTCCCAAATTTCCACTCAAAAAAGTGAAACTCATACAGAACATAAAATAATTAATTTTGTAAAATATGTATCTCATACTAAATAATTAATGATATACATATGTTAATCATACTAAATGTTAAACATATGTAATCCGTATTTTATGGAAGTGAAGATTACTAAAATAAATTAACTATGTAAAAGAAATAAATTCAAATACAACTTTGAAAAGCGAATAGATTTAATCATGGAATAAAGAGATAAATATTGAAGCTATCATAAATTCTTACTGAGATAAAGTGACTTGAAGGTGTCAACATTATTTTTTTGTTGTAAGAGAATGTTTGAGTATATGAAATACGATACTTAGTATTTTAAAGCTTACAGTTAGTGTAATATTCACAGGAAAAGTTAAAAGAAAAAGCAACTTCCCTTTATTCCGTGGACTTAAAAAAGACTTAAATAAACATTAGAAGTCTTAATTATATTTTAATTTAATCTGTTTAATCCTTAAAGAATCGGATCATCTTTCATTTTGATTGTTAAGAATAATCGTTATGCAAATTTGAGAATTTTGGAATTTTTTCAAATAGTGTTGGTCTGTTATAATTTTATTATTTTAATCGATGAATCAGGTTAAAAAAAACTATAAAAATGTGTGAGATAATTTTCTTTCATAAATAAGAATAGTAATGAAATATAATTACCTTCTAAATACTAAAAATTCAACACATTATAAATGTTATAAAAAAACTATATTTAATCATTTTTATGTACATGTTACATCTTAATATCTAATTAAAATGAAAATACATACAAAAGACAATATTATTTTGCCCCAAAAATTTGTTATAGGATTTTTGAATATTATTTTATTTTCAAATATTGTAGTGAGGAACACTATAATTTTTTATGTACTTATTTCCAATTAGTTTTCTTCCTAATTTCAAAGATGGAAGGTTTATCTTATGCAAATAATCTTACCATGTCTTTATGAAACTTATAATATAAAAATTACACACTCTATATATTTAAGTTTTTACAATTTTTGTGATGATAATTTTATAAAAATGTTTTAATATAAAGATTTCAGCCATTTAATATAAGCTAACATTTAATTCCTTATTTCACCTAAAAATTCAAAAGCATTGAGTTACAAGCAATCCTTTTAAAATAATTTATACCGTGATTTACTAGGTAAAATGATGTAAATATATAATCTAAATAATAAGTAGAAAGTATATTCATGTATGATAAAATTCAAAATATTATACAAAATAGAATACTTTTTTAGTATTAAATTAATAAACATAATATTGAAAACATAAATAAATATTAATGAATTGAAATGGAAATATTATTATTAGATTTTTATTTTTGAATTCTATGCGTATAGTTATTAGGATACTTAAATATTATTTGTATAATAGGTATATCGGGCACTAGTCGTTAATTTTGATCTTCTGAAATATAGGCATTTAACTTTTTATAAAATAGTTTTACTGACGAAAAAACAACGTAAATTTAAATAAAAAATTTGTACATTTATCCTCTTTAACCTAAAATTGCTGTTTCTTGGAACAATATTGATAATATAGATATGGACTGGCATGCAGCATATCCTTTGAGTGAGAATTACAGAAATTTATATAATATTGTCCGCGTAAGATATAGACGTTCTTGAAATAGCCTTATTCCGAAAATCCTTAGGTCAGTGTTATCACAGCTAAACATTATTTCTTATTTTCTAACTCTAAAAGGAAATCGAAAGTTTAAGTTTGTTGTCTTTTTTATTTTTATAAACTCAGTTATTTTTTGAGTATAAAAATTTTACTTATTTTAAAATTTGAACAATTAAAGTACTATGAATTACTCTTCCATAAGACTTTATTATTTTTTTAAAATTCACTATTTCACATTATTTGAAGTATTAAAGATAACCAGTAAAAACACTTACTTGTACTTGTTCTCAAAATCCAGCTCAACTCCATTTGATTTCAAAAAGAGAATGAGTAAATTAAAGAAATTACGAAAGATTATTAAGTATTTTCATTTTAACTTTCCTTTGTAATTTTGTATTTGTAAATTATTTAAAAAATATTTTGAATAATTAACTTTTTATGTAATATTAAACTTTAATCTATGAAATAAATAAATATTATTAAATTTGTGACTAAAACTTTCAAAATGTTTTAAATAATTATTTAATTATTGAGCGAAATACACATAATTTCCCGAAAATGAATATATTTGGTGATATGTAACAATTATTAGGTTATCCCATGTGGCTGATAAAGTTCAATTTGGCGCCAATTTTTGGCTGCTTTTCTTGGGACAGCAACCTACTTCGGCGCTTAGATTTCACTCGTCGAATTGGCCTGAGCCTGTCTTCGGATTGGAAGCCACTTCTCAAAATTTGACTCCCCCTTTTCAAAGAAATTTCAAAGACGTGACCAATATGACGTGATCAATCGTAATACAATATATTGGACCCAGAATTTTTGGAGATCAGGAACTTTATTTCTCAAAGAAGAAACAAGTTGTGGTCGGTCATTTATATTTCAAAAAATCCATAGTGATGTTAAAGTCTTTCAGGTAACTTGAAATTCAATTATTTTTATGAGCGTATAAACTTTTCCTTATTTTTTCCCGCTAAACATTCCTTAAAATTCAAATAGCGCTTTATATTGTTTCTCTTTAATTCATATAGAAAGCATGTTATTGAACTTTTTCTACATTTATTACCAATGAAGTGCTTGGATTATTTATCTATATTACTTCAAGTCAAACTACTCAAAATTTATTCTTATTAATTATGTTGCCAAAATATTCCTCAACTCAAGTAATAATAATTACAATTTTTTATTAATTTTGTTACAACATTAACATCAAATGTTGTATCTCATAGTTGCACTTGTAAATGTTGAATCTCTTTTTTCATTTACGCGATAAATAGGAATCGATGCAAATGAACAGGATAAATATAAGACAAACTTTTATGATAAATATTTCGATTTTATTTCGTTTAGCAAAAATGTATTCTAATAAATAGTTTAACAAAACAATATTTACAAATTTAAAACATAAACTGATAGTTTATAATTATGATTTAATGAGTTACTGCTATTCATTAATTTTATTTTTTTAGCAATAAAAGCTATACTAAAGAAACGTTTTCATTTATATTTAATGTTAAATGATGAAAAAATTATGAGAATGGAAATAAATATTATGTTTAAAAGAATATTGAATGGAGAAAATGATTCCATACTTATTATTAGCTATAAATGAGATATTGAAATCGATTTTAGGAATCAATGTTGAAAATATCTTTTACTGAGTTAATAATATTAATTAATAAATAATGCATTCTACTATTATTCGTTGAAAAACTGAAGGACTTAAAAAAATTGACATTCCTTTATTTATTAGTTTAACAAAAATAAAAAGTAGAAATTGCTTTAGAATTTAAATTCTATTGTAAGATATACATAATACATTTAAAATGTTACTATAGCTAGCACTATTACTAGAATCTTATGTATTATCGATTATTTAACTGTAATGTATGGTATGGTTCACATTTATTCTACTTAGATTGATATTAATTGTATTTAAGATTATTAGTCAATAAAATTACGATAATTAATTTGAGAAAATAACAAAATAAACTTTGGCAAGTATAGTAAGAAAATCATAAAATCTTTTCGTATTTCTGAGCATGATATTTAACGCAAGATATATTTTTTCAATTTAAGAAGGGAATGACTGACATTGAAGGTCGAAAAAATTATGTTTGCCATTAAATTTATTATAGTTTATAAGATAAAAAGAGATAAAATGCAGGGATTTCTAATGAATATAACATACAAAGTATAAGACATTGAAGCCTTGATTTTATTTACTTTTAAAAGGAATATAATATGTAAAACGATTTATTTGCATTGGGAAGTTTTAATCAGGTTTTTAATATCACATATATATGAAAATATTGTTATGTAACCTTTTAGTTTAGAAATAATTTTAAAAAAATCATATTGCTATTTAAAATACAAAGTTGTTTTCAGAATGAAATCAAGACGAAACTCAAATTAAAAATAAAAATTCAAGCGAATTAAAAATATGTTAAAATTATAGTAACACTAAATTTAGTATACTTAAGTTAATTAATGCATTATTTTGTTCAAGGAAAATGTAATTTAATATTTATATTATATTGAAAATTTTAATTTTAATAACTAAATATTATTAAAAGGCTAAAATTATATATGCATACAAATGACGTCATAGAGTTTTTATTAATATGTGTCTTGAAAAGTAAAGTATCTAATAAAACTATAGAAAGTACAATAAAATTTGATATAAAATATCTTAAATGGTGAATAAATTTTTAATTACATATTTCAATAGAAACTAAATAATCTTATTAGAAAAATTTAGTAATTCGTAATTTAAAATTCATACTATTAAGAAACAAAGATGAATGTTTAAATTTATAAAATTTGTTTATCAAAAAATTTAAATAATATATAAATTTATATGGAGTTTACTTAAAACTTAATCCTGAATATTTTCAAATTGTTTACATAAATTAAACCACTTATAACTATATTCTATATTTATCGATCAATCTATCCTTAAAAATAGATTAAACATGCATATCTAATATTGATTCCATACACGTCCATGTATACTGCTTATCTATTTATGTATATACTTATTAGCATACATTTATTTTCAAATTCTCAAAGGAATGTTACCTACATTAAATTTATATAAATAAAACTTAAGTGGTAATTACAATTAATTATTACTTAAGTTTTATACATATAAATTTAATATATTTCTTAAAATTATATAATTGAATTATAATTTACAGAATATGAAATTAAATAAATTTGGATATTTATTTAATTCCTTAGCTGAAACCTGATTTAAAATCTCTTCTAAGTTTGTGACTACATTACATTATAAGTTTATGACTATTTTAAAATAAAACTAAAGTGGACAGTTTTTTAATGTTATCAGGACAACTTTGATCTTTAATAAAGAAAAATTGAAAAGCAAATGATGCCAGAATATATTGAAACATTTTTTGTTTAAATTGAAAATTTCGTTAGTCTTAATTTTAACAAAAATCTAATGTATTCTTTTGTTGACATTCCCGTTTACTTTGAAATTGTAACAAATTAAAAGCTTTAAAAAAATGGAAAATGAATAATTTTTATATACATAAGATATAATAATATTCAGTTTAGTATTATAATATGTAATGTTTTATTATTGTTATAAATTAAATATAAATTCAAATTTTTTTACGATTACTTGCACATTTATTTAATTTCTCAAATGTTAAAATAGAAAATATTAAAATGGGAACTTATTTTTCATCAATAAAAATCTGAATTAGAAAACAAAATTTTAAATAATGTTGCTTCTAATTTATTATTTAGTTCAATTGCGTCTGTTTTTGAGAATTTTACAAACTTATATATTGTGCATTAGAAAGTTAAATACATTTCTTTCATTACGCTTTTAGACTATATTTGCATTTTCGAAACTCCATTTTTATATTGCTATCTTAACGAATTAAACTACTGCTATAATGCATCTTCGCATTTTTCTAAGTCTTTTATACTTTTTATATAATATTAAGCATAAGTTTTTATATTTGCATTAATAAAACTACATTTTTATATTGTTTTCTTAATCTATATAAACTGTTGCTACACACAACTTTATATTTTTTTTAGTCTTTTACACTTTCCATATATTGCTAAACATTAGTTCCTCTTTTAGCGAATTATGCATGGCTGCTTTTAACAATTATAAAAGTAAGACTGTAGTTGTTTTTGCTCAAAAGTTCAAATGAGTTTTTGTTACTAATAATAAATTTGATATTAGCTAATAATCTTTTAATTTTTTCATATTTTACTTTTCTATGAATTCTTTTGAGGCATGCAGTTATTAGATTCATTTTTAACTAGTAGTCAGATAAGTTCTTCTTTATTTTGTTCAATTCATTCTCTCTTTTTAATTATATTCGTCCCAAAATTTAACTTATTAGATTGTATTGTCTTTATTTTCCATCTTTTAAATAATTGGTAAAACTGGTGCTAAAACATTTTTCCTGAATTATTTTTAAAATTAATAACAATGTTTTTTTTTTCGTTACTTTTGCTTTCTTTGAAATATATTGGCGAATTATGTTGTTCTTTGTATGTAGAAACTTTTTCTTTATTTTATTATAATTAATAAATTAAAAAAAGGTTTTCTATAATATATTTGCAAAGAATAATTGGTATTTCTTTGCGATTTAAACTTGAGAATCGATTAACACTGCTTAACAAATGATCGTAAGAAATTATGTTTGCTTTTCATTTTATTCTTTGAAATTCTTACAATTCTTTCTAAATTATTATTTTTTTTGTAACTTATTTTTGAAAAAATCTTATTAAATTTGAAAAAAATTTTGAAAAAAATAAAAATAAATAAAATAATTAAAATAAAAAAATTAAAATATTAATATAGGTTAAAATAAAATATTTTTATCTTTTATATTTACTTATAATTTTGTATCAATATGAGTGCTTACATATAATTTTTAAATGAAGAGAAAATGATACTGCTAATGAGAAGGTGAAAAATTAATGCACATAATGTCAATTTTATATTTTATATTTCAATTGTAACATTTTAGCTGCATTAAAATTATTTATCTGGAAAATAACATATAGAAAATCTTTATATCGTTAAAAAACAGTAATATTTTTAATTTTAATTAAAATTTTATTTAATTTCCTAAAATTATATCCAATTTGTTATCTTCATAATTAATACAAAGTTCAAAAAACGTTTTTTTTCTTACTAATTTTAATATTTTTAAAGGCTACCATATTTTAATATGTGGGAATTGTAGTTTGCAAAATGTTTCGAAATATCATAATTCTTAACTTAAAAAAAATTTTATGGACGGAGAATAAAGGTGTTTAATTTTATAGTTGGAATTATGTAAAAATAAATCTAAAGGCTAAAATAAAGACAGAAAACTAGTTTTTACTTTAGACAGTGAAAATTACAATAAAAAAAGAAATAATTTAATCTACTGAGATAATTAGAGTTGGAAACGATAACTCTGTATAATTTAAATTTATGAATTTGTAGATATAATAACAAGCAATATCTCCTAAAAAACATATTGCATTTATTTTTAGACATTATAAAATATTTATTTCAAAAGAAACTATTAAAATTAGGGTTTATTCAAATTAAATGAAAATTTAATGGAAATTGAATTTTTAATTTATTTACAACAAAAATTAAACTCAAAATGGTTGTCAAATTGTGTTTTTCAGATAGACTCTTTTGATTTCTTTTTGTAAACAACATAGATTTGATAAGTGATCAATAATTTACTTACATGCTTTTTCTATAGTGTACTCAATTAGTAAGTAAAATTAGAGAAGTAGCGGAATTTTTTCGCATTATCACAACTCTTTCTTTTCTTGTGCTCGTTGCTATAGAAACGCATTTAACGCTACTGCCAAAGTACTTAAAGCACGCAACTGCGGCGTGACTAGTTAGTTTTTCGAATATCATTTGAAAACTATTTTTTAACTCCACTGTAGACATATAATTATAATGAATAATGTTACACAACAATTATTCTATACTTATTGCAAATCTTTAACATTATACCCTTTGCTAATTTTATAATAAACTTATCAAAATAACTGTGAGATAAACGTATTAAAAATAAATAATTTTAGAAAATAATTTATTAAACAAAATAAGATAGTTAAGAAATAAAGTATGCATGTTATTCATTTGTACCAATTTATTCCTACACTAACTTCATGCCAAATTTATTGAAGTACATGTAGGACAAGCTTGTGTAGAAAAATGTATACGTGTGCCAAATAATCATTAGATAAAGTAGGGCACCCAAGAAGGAAAATATACAAATGAACCAATCATTTAAGCTCTTTACTAAATCTTTAAAAAAAAATATGAAGGAGTTGATGATAATTACATTTCAATCTATTGTGCCTAATTAATATTTCGGAATAAAGAAGAAAACTGAAAAGTAAATTACCCATAGAAATTTTGAATTTTCTTGTTTTTACAGTTTCAATTAGCTAATTTATTAACAATAAAATTACTTGTTACAAATTATTAAAAAATTGATAGTGATTGTTCAGAGCTAAACTCTAAAAGGCAAAGCATAAAATCACGAAACTAAAAAATCATTTTGAAGTATGATAAAAACTAGAACTGAATGCAGTTTATAGATTTTGAAAATATCTTTTATTAATTCTGGAAATATAAGAGACAATTATTACAAGTATAGTATAGTAAAATTGTAATATAAATAGTTGATTTATCTAAAAATTAAATATAATTGTAATTCTTAAAATGATTTTTTATTTAAATAAAAGGAATTTATAGGTAAAATGCTAAAATTTTTTAATGTACATATTTTATTATTAATATTTTTTCATAACTAAATTCAACAGAGAATTCTATTTTTTAAGTCTTGCTTGAAATAAATAAAAAAATATTTGTTGTTGTGTGTAATTCAGAATATATATTAATATGAATATTTTACAAATTATGTAAAATTTTTTCATAGAAGAATTGCATTTATTTGGTATAACACATAATTTTATGCATTTCATTTTAGAATCAAGACAAACAATATGTTGCTTTCTGACACAAGGGATATTAATTTGGAATAAATGCTAAATTAAAAAGGAATACATCATACTCTCATCAAAAGAAAATAAGCATACATGTTTTTATTTATGGTTAGAGCTCTTGTAATAAGTTTATTATTGCTTTTACAGTTATGATATGATGGTATGTCGTGAGGTTTAATTTAGATAAACAATGCTGTGGTACTATTTTTTCCTAGAAATTGTTTTCCAAATGAGGTAATAAATAATATTAAATTATAAAATAAGTTATTGTTTTCAACTACTAGATTTATTACCATCACTTCGTACTTTTATACAATTATATTTCCTTGAAAATTTTATACAATAAAATTTGGGCTAGATAATTCATGGATCCACAAGATAGGTTGATAAATTAGGTTGTTGAGGTCAATAAATAAAAGTATCTATCTTGTGAAAACGATTGAAAACAATCCATGAGAAAAGTAAATCCAAATATTTTAAAGACGAAAAAAGTCTTCAAAATAAGCATCTTTTTCTCATATTTCATAAATTTCTATAATGAAGCATTCATATTTGATTAATTTAATGAACAACAATAGTTTCAAAATAAAATAGAAAATATACATACATACATTATGAGCAAAACCTACAATTTAAATTAAGTTATTAAAAATAAATAGAAATGTTGTGAAACATTCAATCCAGTAATTATAACTATTCTTTAGTAGAGATTGAAATTAATCAGTATACAAAAAACATGCTTCCATATTAAGGAATGAATTCACAATGCTGAAAAATCATTTTATTTTTTGTAATTTAAAGAACTGTAACTTTTTTAGAGCTTAGAATAATAATTGTTCTCTATTGATGGTTAATTAACCTGAAGACAGTCATTGACTTCTTTTTGTTTGCAACATTTTTGTTATGAAGTTAGAAACTTAAAGATCAACAAATTATATATAAATACATTATTTCTATGATCTTATGCTGTAATAATAATACACCATGCTTCATAAATTAAAATAATAATATTTTCCATTTGCCTTTTCACATATTTATGTTCTATCAGCCATTCTATTTGCTTCTTGATAATCTTTTTGGAAGGTAAAAACATATTTTTAGAATTTACACATGTTCTGTTTAAAGCTGTCCATCTGTGATTCGTTTTTGCGGCATTGTTATTTTAACTATTGCTTCCTGAGTTCTAAGTATTCTCACTTGAATTATTCTATCATAGTCCTTTTGGTTTTTCCTCTGTGGAAAGTCGGAATCTTCTAATTAGATTCACTTTATTCGTTTTTTGTGGTTTATAATTTTTTAAGGGAAAAATCTCAGTTCACCCAGAAGAGTATACTATTATCAAAATAATTTGATGACTTTACCTCGGCACCTAAATTTCCAACAATCAATAGTTCTTATTTCTTCAATTTAGAAAATGCAACTAATGACATCAATATTCTTCTTGATGCAGCTTCAGGTTGTAAACCTTAGATTCTTAAATGAAAATTGGTCATTAGACTTTTGATTCCAAGCAGTATTGCCATTTAAAATGTTGTATTATATACATCAAATTCCCTTGATAAAATAATGAATGTAATCGTTTGATTTGACCTCTCTGGACAACGAGATTCTGTTACTGATGAAAAGTACTGGAAAACTTTGATCTGTTGCTCATGCCTTTTATTGGAAATTCCTTCTTGTTATTTATAATAAATACTTAAAACTAAATGTTTGAGGTTTATATCTACTATCAATAACGACTATTTATAAAAAGAAAAGGGTGTATTAAACACATATTATAGATATACATAGATAAAATAACTAGGCAAAAATTTACTTATTTTACCCTTAAAAATTACTTAAAAACATTTACTGAATTTGATAGATTTTAATTGTTAACAAAAAATAAATTATAGTAGGTTTCTTTAAAATATTCTGATATTTTTATATGCAAGTTTTTCCAGAGGAAAATTCCATGAATTATAATTTAATCACACTACGCAAATCTATTCGTTGCAACCATTTGATAGTACGATAACACTTCAGGAAATACTTTCCTCAGATCAATAAGAACGTTATGGAAAACTTACATATGAATGGTATACAAATATGAGATATTATCTTTACGTATATAACATATAATCTTATCATGATTTGCATTTCTTTTTAAAAATGTATTCATATTCGCTTTTTTTATTTTTTAAATGTAGCAAATCTCATAAATTATTCAAATCAAGCAATTTTTCTGATTTCTTATAATGCTGTAAATATATAAACCCTTAATTTCGCATTGGGCTAACTATTATAATGTTTGAGATCTTAATATAAAAAGTTAATCTTCTAAGTATTGGAAATAAATTTTAATAATATGTATTGTAAATACATTTATAAATTATACAATTTTATGATATGGCCTGAAAATATAGCCGAATTTGAATCTTTTTAAAATATTTCCTTTATTAAGCCTATTTTCACATATTCTTTTGAGTTAATGATTTTATGGGTTTCATTCTACTACGTGTTTTCCACTAAAATAAAATTAAATATTATTGTTCTTTTAAATTGGATTTAGTATGCTTTGAAGACTTTTGTAAAAACGTTAAACTTAGAAATATTTGATTTTGAGAAAACTATTTGATTTCGATTCTTGTTGTTTAAATTAAACAAATCAGCAGTCAATTTAAAAAATATTATTAAAACATATAATTAGCAGTATTAATATTTATGAATGAATTAAAATTGATTTTATTTTCAAACTTTTTTGACATTTAAAAATGTTTTAATAAAACCTCAGTACTTAAAAAATGTAAAATACAAGGTTTACAAGTAGCAATTGTTATGTAAAATATAAATTACTAAAATATTTATTTTTTATAACAAATGAAATTTTTTTAGTTTAATAATAGGAAATGTAAAGATAAAGCAAATAATATCTTATACGAAGTGTTCTAAAATAACTTTTTAATTATTTGATTATCACAGAAGTAAATATAAGAAATAATTATGTTAATAATTTTGCCATTAAAATTTAAATTTATTTATTTTTTCCATTAAAATTTAAATTTATGTTCCATTGAGAAATTTTACGAATAGAAAATTTTAATTGGTTTATGATGTTTATTCCTTACTAATAGCTAAATAATATTTTTAAGCATAATTTTATAATTGCGAAATATTTCTTTATTGATGATATTATATATTTTTTGCTAAAAAAATATCAAAATTTATTATTTTAGTTTATTAAACTAAATATAATGACTTTATGACAAAATTGATTTCACACACAGTTATTTCTTCTAAGAGTACAAATTATTTTTTTTAATATATAAAATTAAATTCTGAGTACTTTTCGTCATGAAATCCAATTATTTTAATAACTTGGAGCAAATAAGGTCACGAAAAAAAAGTAGTTTAAATCTGATCTTATTTTATGTATGTACTGACGTTAATTATTTAGTTAGCCCCATATTTTAACAAGCAATTATTAGCATAAAAATATTTTTAATTTTGTGTGGTGGACTACATAATTACATGTAGAAAGTCTCAGAAAAATTCCCTTTGAAAACAGAATTTGTTTCAGCAAACAGGTAAACATACTTAATTATCTACTTAAAATTTATTAGGGATTATCATGTTTTTTTTCAAGTATGAAACGATAGTATTTCTTAAAATTAAATGAATATGAAATTTTCAGAAAAGATTAAATATTTTGAAATAGGTTTATTTCAAAACCTGTAAAAAGTTTTATTAAATAAAAGAGAAATTTTTGAGGATGTTTTGATTTTTGAAATTTAT
>JAPDSC010079320.1:200935-213022 GCA_026290005.1 Latrodectus geometricus | reverse complement strand
GATAGATAGATAGATAGATAGATAGATAGATAGATAGATAATACCTTATGAAATAATATGTGCATTTTGGAATAAGAAGGTTTGTAGTTCTTATAATATCAGACAGTATCTTCCATTTAAAATGTTTCATATTATTTATTATTACAAACATGTCTAAGTACGATATTCATATTGTTTAGATATCTGTTTTTTTAATCGAAATGAAGTGAAAGTTTAACTAATTTAACTTTTATCTGACCCATGTTTTTTCCTAAATTTAATATACATTTCTCAGAAAGATATTTATTAACTTTGAAGTTAAAGTTATATTTTATCTTTACAAATGTATCCAATTTTAATTTTCGTACAAAATTTCAAAAGCATCTTAATTTTCAAAGCATTTGGACTATCAAATATGATATGTAACAATTTTTATCAGTAACATAATAATATGTAAAATATATTTATTTTTTAATATAAATCAATGTAGTTTAGAGTTACAGCTGTTGATTTAAAGTTAAATCCTCATAATAACTAATAATAAGTAAATAAGTTGTTCAAATTCCTTATTAACTAGAGAGTTGACGAAAATGTTGTAAAATTACTACAAATATTAAAAGCAAATTTTAAAAAAATAATTTAATAAAATTAATGCACTCTTGCACACAGGATTGTAAATCACAATCAGCTACATATATCGTGAGAAAAATTTAGTATTATTACGCATATTTAATTAATAATCACACACATATTTTATATGTACTGATATTAGGTGTTTGATTTAACGATATTAAAATTAAAGATTTTTTTAAAATTATCGATAATCTCAGTAGAGTCAGATTTAATTCACTTTTGTATGTAATTAAGAATTCTAGTTGCTGTTTCATTTTTAAAATGTTTGTAACCTTTATGTTATTAAATTTCATAATCGTAATTTTAGTTGTAGAAATAAAACTAATTCATTCCTGTTTTATTCCTCTGGGATAATCTATGTTAAATTGAAAAAATGTACATTAATCTCTCGTATTATCAATCTTTTAATGAGTAAATACCATTTAGAATGTAACAATTTTGTTACATTCTCAGTAGTATTTTGTCACTCAAAACACTGTGAAGTCTGAATCATACAGAAGGCCTACCACAGAGAATTCGTATAAGCATTAAAAGAATTAGTGACATTGAAAATAAACAAATATTTGTATAATCAGAATATAAAAAATATTAATAATAATAAACTGCACATAGCTTTCAAAATAATTTGTGTAAACTCTTAATATAAAATTGATGGAAGATTAAAGTACTTAATTATTGAAATTATAGAGCTTGTATGCATAATTTGAGGTACAGTTTCTGACTGTAAATATTAGAATGTGCTTAAAATTGTGCAAATGGGCAAAATAGGAAAACATTTATCTAATATGTAAAGGATGTTCAATATATCATTTATTGTGAAGAACATTGAAATTATTATCTAAATTAATTTAGTTACAATAAAATTTATTATATATTTAATTCGCTTAAATTATTTTGATGTAAAAGCTTTATAGAAGTTCATAGTTAATTAACAAATAAATTAGAGAAGATAATAGACGACAATCAAAACAGAGTGTGCAGCATTTAATCCATATTTTGTGAAAGCATTTAAGCACTATGAGCATGTATAGCTTTATTTATATTGCATTTAAGTCTCATTTTTTTATTAAAATTTGCTATTTTTGCTACAGCAAAATTTTTCATGGTTGTAAAAAAGCTGATAAGCTGCATAAAATTTTAATGGGAACTAATTTTTCATCTGTGACTGTAGGAGTTGATAACACTATACACATTAACAGATTTAGGAATTAATAATGCTTAAGAATTATCATTAATTTTTATTAGAAAATGATATCATGGTCATATTTACAACGAGTCGTTAAATAAAACTTTAACTTTTATATGTATACCATTTTAATTTTAAAATATTTAATTAAAGAGATTAAATAAACGTACCGAATAGTGTAACTGTGCGGTACAGGTTGAATAATGATACATCTAACTTTAGTTATTTATATAAATGTAAAGATATTGTGTTTTTACAGAATTTTATTATAAGTTGTGTCACAATGTCTATTGATAGCAGGAAACCTTCCTCCAAAAATAAATGCTCTACAATATTATGAAAACAGATGAATAGGTCCATGAATTATTTTAATTTTGTTTGTATAGATTATAATTTTTCATAGTAAATAGGAAATTTTTAACATATTTGAGAAACTTTAAACTATATTTTTTTCGATAATTTTGTTTTAATTTTTTTTAGCAAATAATAGTAAAATGGGAGTTAAAAGCTGGATAAGGATTTAATAATTTTTTAAAACAATTTAAAAAAACGTTAACTTTTTTATGTGACCAAGCATTTCATAATTTGATAAATGGTGTTAAAACTTTTGTGGGTAAATTAGAAATTATTAAGCTCTTAAGTCAAAATAATGTTATTATTTGAAGTGTGTTCTGTTATATATATTTAAATGCATTATGTTTAATGGAATTTATTTAAATTTAGTCTATATTTACTGAATTATGTTTTTTATGTTTACATTTTTTATCTCAAAATTAAGACTGTTTCGAAATAATATTTATTGGTATAAACAATATAATTGTAATATATATTTATAAATATAAAAATGTAAAATAATGTTTTAAAATAACAAAAGTAATTAAGAAATTGTCTTTGACAAAATATGATTTCAAAATGAAATATTTGATCTCTTAAAACACAAAATAAAGTAAAATTTGAAATGTTTCTGATATAGTGCAGTATAAATTTATTGGCTTAGAAATATTTTTGTCCACTGTAAAAGTTATTTTATTATTGCACAAACATTTTTATGTGAAACTGTACAACTATTAAATAAGCTTTTCCATCTGAACTTAGGCATGGTGTGTGTTATGCATAGTTGCTAGCTTGAGGTCGGATTACTAATTTATTATTTGGATAAGCATTAAAAATACACCGTATTTCTTTATTGTTTTCAAATAAAGGATATATTTCGTAAAATTTAGTTATTATATTTTAATGACATATGTTCCAATTTTCATTGATATCTACATTATATTTTATGAAAGAAGGCGTTTATCATTTTTGAATTGATAATAATTTGTGGCGAAAAATAAACTCATGTAGCCAAAGTATCTCAAATATTTGGGAAACTGATGCAGTTAATAATGACCTACATACTATTCATTATACATTTATTGCATTTTAAATGTATATTATTGTTTAACGAATTGCATACAAATATTACATTTTTATTGCGTATGAAATGTTGTGTTTAATTAAATGTAAATCTATTAAGCTATATAAATACATAAAATTTAATGCTACATTTGCAGGAAGTTCATTAGAGTTATACTTGAATAAATTTCGAACATCAGTCTAAGAAATATGAAAATTAGTACTTGTTAATATAATTAAGTAAAACATCATAGTACGCCAATCAATTTTCAAAACTGGGAAAACCTGAAGAAAGTGAATCAGCAATACAAAAGAAATTTATTTTTAACAGAAATAAATCCAGGAATATTTATTTAAATATCTGTTAGTGGATAATTTGGTGAATTGCTATGTGGTAAAAGAAACTATAATTTCTTACGGCAAGTTGAAAAATGAATTGATTCCTTTCTTATTTAAATAATTAAATAAATTCGAATGAAGTTTTTTTTTAATTTCCATTATTTTTTTTATTATATTAAACTGCAGGGAAAATATTTTCAAAATATGTCGTCATTATTAAGAGTGCTTGTACAGGGAAATAGGAATATTTTTTACATATTATTTTGATACGAAATTTTAATACTACAAATTTTTTTTTAATTTAATTAATATATGCCAAAGCAATGCAAAGAATATTAATTTATTTTATTTACTATTAAAAATATTTAATTTGTTAAAAACATATTAGCACTTTTATTAAATAAAATAATAAAATTGAAAAAACATATGTTCTAAAAAATCAAATTTAACTGAGTTATTAAAATCAGCCACAAAAATATCATCTGAGTCTTTTTTTATACAGAGTTCTATGACATGCACATAATTTTAAATACCAATACCAGGAAGAAAATATCAATATTACTTATATGTTTTATTTTCCCAAGGTTACCAAGGTGATAAGTACTGTACACCGCCCGACCGATTTTTAAAATAGGAATGCTTTTCATAGCTCTTTTTTCCCTTTTGGACAAGATACAATGTTTTGAAACATGTTATGCCTGATTGATTTTTGACTTTATAGCATTTGAGGAATAGTCGTAGAAAATTCTTGTATTGAAAAAATTCTCTTGAACAGCAAACCTAAACACATTACTGTAAATACTAATTTTAATATAAATTTATACAAATATGTTATAAAAATTACTATAACCTTTAACTAAGGTTTTTGTAAAGCTCTTAAAGTGTTACACATTTTGATAAATAATATATAAATTTTCCTTTTTATAATCCAAATTATTCTATTTCATAGAATTTTATAAGTCCTAAAAGTAATGTAGTATTTAGACTATATTTATATGTCTTTTTTGGACCTTGTGCAATAAAACCGAAACCCAGGCTATATTTATCATTAATGTTTTAATATGTAGCAACAAAATAAATAAAATAAATGCATTCAAATAATTATATTGGGAGTAATTTTACTTTAAACAACATTATTAAAATAATCGGATAATCATATGTAACAAAAAAATGTGTAAAAAAACATTTAAAATTTATTTGAAAACTGCAGTGAACAATTATTTAAAAAATTAATAAAGGAAACATTTTCATTTTTATACATAAAATATGATTTTATATCAATTAAAAATATACGTATTTATTTTGCAATCACAATTTTTTTAAATTTGCAATAGGATTTTTATGTAATAAAACACCTCATAAAGAAAACAAAAATTCAATTAATTTTTCATGAAATTAACTTTCGCCACGTACTCAAAGTACAAATTTCACAACGATAATTTTCATTAATTTATAACTCGTAAGTTTTCAAGTTTATTTTATGCATGAAATTTACCTTCTTTAAATTATAATATAAAAAAATGTTCTGGGAAAAGATGATCATAAGTTCTTGATGGCGTCACTTATTTCATTATATGAAAAACATTAGATATTATTTTAGGTGAAATGTAAAAATATTTATATATTATTACTTATTTAATAAGTTATAAAAAGATTAATATTTCAGAAAATGGATATCTTTTATGTATCCTATATATTATATTTTCCGCATCAAAACAGTTCAAGAATGAACTAATTTTAAATCATAAAAATCATGAGCAATAATAACATTCCTTATTTCTAAGCATATAAAGTTTCAGTGAAAAAGATTTGGTATACATATTATCCTTAATTGTTCGTATTTTTATATTAATTTCAATTCATTAACAATTTATATTTAGGTGATTTTTTATTGAATCTATCCCTAGTTATTTTTACAATTACATCATATACTTCATGAACCTAGAGGCATTTTTGTTCATAGAAACCTTACATTCCTAAAAACAAAAATGAGCAAGCTCTAATATATATTATACATAAAACTAATAAATTCATAAAAATATTATAAAAATAGTTGATAAAAAAGTGGCAATATATATATATATATTTTTTTTTAAAAATAGTTTTATTAAATTTTAATTCTGTACGACAATTATTTATAATAGCATTTATTAGAAATATATAACTGATACAAAATATGTTTAAATATTGCTAATTTCCAAAAACAAATGCTATATAAATTGTTCAGTGTAATGCTAACATACGAATGTAACTGAAAATTAAAGCTGATATTATCAGTGTTCAAAAGTACCTTTTTTGCATTTTAAAATGAGTATTGTGTTTTTTAGAAATCAGGCAGCATTATTTAGGAAAATGATTGTAGAAATTTTAACCTTGTTTTTATTCTAATTTAATAATTAGATTTTTAATGGTTATTTGAATTTGAGATAATGGAAATATTTAATCTATAAAAATTAACTTTGTAATTTTTATTCATTTGTTATAATAATCCTATAAAATATAGAAATAGAAAGTACAAAATCAACTATAATTAAAATATCAAATCTTTTAATACAAATTTAAAGTTAAAACAATTGAGATATTTGAACTACAATGTTTAACATATTGCGTTAGCTATAAATCGTGTTTAACAACATTTAAAAACATTGAAATAAACGATTAAGAATGTTTTCATTTTCATACATTTTCATACTCCTATTAATGAATATTTCTATTTATTATGATGTCCGTTTGGATTGCACAGTATGATACTATTAAATATTGTTCGAAAGTTTGTGAAAAAATTAAAAAAGCAAAAGTGCCTTATTAAGATAATTTTTAAAATTTTGAAACAAATTAAATAAATACTAAAATCATCATTAAATATATATTTAAATAATATTTATATTCTGTTTTTAGCCGAAATTTAATTGTTTGAATTTAAAACATCTTCAAGGAATGGAGTGAAATTTATATCAGGATAACTAAGGTTAAGAATAAAAACTTAACTTCATTTAGAAGTTTCATAATGATTGTAATTCATTAAAAATAATTAACGCTGTTAAGTGAGTGAAAGAAAAGACTCCGAATAAATATTTGGTAATGCCTTAATTTACAATTAATAACACATTACCAAATAAGAATCTATGAAGTTCTTATTTGGTAATGTGTTATTAATTTTAGCAATGTAATGTCTAAACAGGAAACCGTTTTATTTGAAGAATGTGCATAGTATTTTCTCTCTTTTTATTTGTCATTTATGCGTTACCGCTATTAGAAGAAAAAATATTAATGGTATTTTATCTAATTCCTACATAATTTTTAAAAATATATTTATTTATTTTTAAAATATTTTCTTCGATTTCTGAAAACATGTCATTATACGATCTTTAACAAATGCTTTTTCACCTTTTCCAACATGTTATAAGTTGGAAATGATTTTCAGGACAAATGAAAAGAGTCACTATCAATTTCAGTGTTTAATAACTTTGCAACTGAAAAAGCCTTCTCTTCATTCAATCAAAGATAATTTTCTCTTTTATTTCTTTGCATAAACATTATACTCATTTAGAAATATCTAGGTATACTGTGTTTCTTATTTCAGTGCTTTAATTCGATATTAGATTTTTCTGTTCATAAGTAGAACACAAATATCATCGGAGCTCAACGGAATCTAAATACACGTGTTTTCCGTTGATAAAATCTAAACTAATCAAGAAACAAGTAGTTAGAAAGCGTAAACTATTAATTCATTCCAATCATAAACTGAGTTACATAGAAGACAGGAAAGTGACTACTTTCAAATAGTTTAATACATTACGTTGAACTTCACACCTAGCATTTTAACTGCTTAAAAGAAATAATGACACTTTCATTAGAATGGAAAAATTTTTAATTTAGCTATAATAATATATTTTTAATGGTTAAAATACTTTAAGACTGAAATATGTATATCTTAAATAAAATGATTATTTATGATGTTTTGAGCCCTTAAACAATATATTGTGATATATTTTATTTAAATTTTTAGCTATTTTAATACTTTGCTTCTTTCTATTTTAGTTTATTGATCTTCATTAAGACCATTATATAATATTTCAAATGAGTTATTAAACAATACGAAGAAACATATTTCTTAAAAATATGTCTTTTCAAGAGTTGTAATCTCATCTATTTTATGGCAGTTAACTTTTAAAATTACTTTGTACCCATATATTTTATATCTTAAGTATTCCATTAATATATAGTTAAATTTATTTTCAATTTTTATTCAGAAAATATCTATCATTGCATTCGATATACATATTTTCCCATAAATGTGAAACTAATTTTAAATAGAAGATTCAATTTAGTAATTTGAAATTTTAAGCATTCATTAAATGGGTACTCATAAAATAAAATTTAACTTTACGTAACATAACCTTTTAATATTTACAATTTCTCAACAGCCATTCTAGATTTGAACTTTATTTTTTTAGATAAACAATAAATATTATCATTCGTTTTCTGAAATAAATACTTAAAATTTTATATATAAATACAATTTTAAATTTCAATTTTTGTTTAAATTTACTTTTTTATTTTATAAAATAGTCTACAAAATTTTATAGCAAAGACATATATTTTTTATCCTTGTAATTTATCTTTGATATATAAATTTAAAAAAAAATTATTTCATATATTTAATAATAATATTTCTCAGTCTTTTTTGACCAACAGAAGCTTCTCACTTTCTTCTCCTTATTGAAATGCTCATTTAAGTGTATTCTTTTTGATAAAGGCAGAAAAATCTACCCAACGTGGAAATAATGCTATGACCAAATGGCTTCACTAGATCAGAGTCTGGGTTGCATCTTACTTTCTAAGGGGTTTTCAACATCCAATCCCCTTATTATTGCTGATTTATTGGTAATCAACAACCTTGGTGCTGATCTGGCATATGATTAATATTTAGAAAACAAGCAACAACAACAAAATTTTAAACCTGAAGACAACATTTTTCATGCCCATTAAAAGCCTTTTAACAAAGTATTTCTCTTCATTAAATTATTTCATAATGAAGATTACAAAATGTGTAAAAGCATATTTACAGAGTTGATACATTCAAGGAAATAAAATTTGTCTTTGCTTTGTATTAAAAAAAAACATATTACAAACATAATTTATAAAAGGACTGGCAGGAGAAGAAAAGTGACTATGGATCACTTTTCTTCGGAACAGAAACTCAAATGCGGAAATAAATGTTTCATAGAAGTAGGGAAATCGTATTAACTACCAGTACGTGTAGACTTCTTTGTTTCTCTTAGGAATCACCAAAGGTGTGATTTTGAGATTCCATTGAACCACTTACCGGAATTATTCTGGGAGGAATCTAGTCAATAGCGAGTACGTGTTTAATTTGTCCAAAGCAAGATGTTTAATGATTTGAAATTTTTAGCTTTTAAGTAATTCGAGCTAATAAAATAAACCATTCAAACTTTAACGTTAAATAAATTATTTTGTGTTTATTTTTAAATTTATTCAGAAGTAATTTAAGTAGTGAAACATGTCAAAGGAAAGTGTATAGATTTTTTACCGTAGTCCTTTATAAAGTAATGTAAATATAAAGTCACATAATAATTTATATTGTTATACATGAAAGAGAAAAATTCACTAAAGTGAACTTATTAATTATTTAATGGTTTAATTAACTTACAACTAATTTAATTCCATTGAGTATATGGATATAAAATTTAAAAATAAGTTTATTTGTATTAAATTTTTAAATATTTGTTTTCATTTACATAAGTAACATCATTATAAATTGAATCTCTAAAATTTTAAAGTCTTATTTATAATAGATATAAGTTTACTTAAGCACTTCTGTAAACATTTAAGGTATATTAAACATTTTTTAAATTTTGAACTTCTGTTAAAAATTTTACAATATATAAAATACATAATTTAACTCATTAAGGTGATTGCGTTTCTGCAATATATATCATTTTATTTAAAAATAATAATAAAAGTTGACTTCGAAATAACGAACTTAATCTATTTTAATTTATATTGGATGTATTAAATTTGTTTATCTGCCAGAAAATGTTTATATATATATATATATATATATATATATATATAACCAAAGTATTATATCTATAGTTTTGATATATTTTATCAAAATTTATTTGCAATATAAACGTCAAGAAAATATTCAGAAGATATAAGGCATTATTAATCTTAAATCTAAAAATTTACTTTTTCAAAAAATGTTTTTTAATTAGATTTTTAAAATCTGAAAATTTAATATCCCATGCAATAAAAAATAGTAAATGAAAATGTGCAATTTTTTCCCGAGTGTGAGATTTAATAACACATAACTGTAAATGTTTTATAAATAGCTTAAAATTAATTTCTAGTTTCTAATTGCAATGTAATTGAAAGAGATATTTCATAAATTAATAACAAGAATGCAGTATGAAATTAAATATTAATTAAAAAACTACTTTCCTTTAAATAACAATTACAGCTTTTAAAACAGAGCAATAATATAATTTTTATTTCTAATCTAAATTTTTTACATATAAGGACAAAACGCTCTCATATTTACGAAAGAAAATTCAAAGTATTATAATACATAACTTTAGATTTGCTAGTAAGCTAAATTATTTGGTTGTATTTAATCTTAAACTAATACAAATGCTTTTAATTTATAATTTCGTGATGATCATTGATTATTTTGTAATATACCAACCAAATAAATGTAAAAGAAGTTTTAATTTGATGGCAGTTATAAAAATATCAGTACATATTCAAATTTGCGAACTTGAGATTTATATTCTTACAGATTTTTACCTATTAAACATCAACATAATATTGCTCAGTTTGTTATATAGTTAAAAAGAGAAAAATATTCAAATCCAGTTTTATCATTTACATCAACTTTCTTGCATGGAAGAAAAAACCAAGACTAAGTTGTGTTACTTTTTTTCTTTTGCTACTCCTCTTTTGAGCGTATAAATAAATTTTTCGTCAATAAACTTCCACTGAAAGGAAAGCCTTGATAAAAAAAAAAATCTCGCAAAATTCTGTTCCATCTTTTTTTTTTCTTTCTTAATATTCCCGTTCTTCTCTCTTTGCTCATATCGAGGTTCAATGATGTAAGGCTACAGCGTGTACCTAAGCTTTCCACAATGTTCACGTTCGTGACCCGGGACTCGCTTTTCCTTTTTCTTCATTCACATGAGGGAAAAATAAGAAGAAAAAGGGAATTTTTGGGGAACACTTTCTCTTCTTTATCATATTTATCTAGAGAGGAGGAGCAGCTATTACCGTGAAAAAAGAGCATCGTTTCCCAGTGCTGTGGTGATGGAAACTTTGCCGCAAGAACGTTAAAAGTGGGTGAAGGGACGGCTGAGCTTCCCCTCACAGAATCGCAGACATCTCGCTTCCTATAAATGCTTTTGGTGCTTACTTTTTACGCCTATCACTTCGGATTTATTTGCAAGAGAATGGCATATGTTGTAAAGTTAAGAAACAATAATTTTATTCTTACGTGAATTCTCATTTAGTATTTTTTTTAAACATAGTTTAGAAGTTTTGCAAAACTAGTAAATAAACATAAAAATACTTTGAGGTGTAATTTATGTATATTATGGTGGTTCATTGATATTGATGTTTGTATTGACTTTTGGCTCTCTTACTTGTAAAAAGTAGTAGAACTTTGTGTTTTAAATAAAATATTTCAATTTTAACTATTTTTAAATATTTTGACATTTTTATAGATGAAAGAAACTCAATGAAGCTTAGTATTACTTTCTCATTATTTTGTATATTTTATATTTATTTAATAATAATTATTGTATAATTGATGAGCTATCTCTTTTTTACTTCATGTTTATTTTCATTATTGTATATTTAACTATTCCTTTATTATACCCACATTTTTAATACTCATGAAGCAGAAATAATAAAAAACAATATATGTTGACCGGCGCTATTCCAATAACTTTGATAATAACCAAGTTTTTATAAGCAATAATTTTATTGTTTTATTCAATTATTTTTTCATTCAGTTTAACTGTTACATATAACTAAAAAATTGAAAATGAGAACTTAAAATAGGTAAAATTTTGACAGTTGCTTTGTTTTATTCTGAAGCTCTTTACAGTTATAAAATGTTTACTTCAAATAAAATGAATTCTTATTATAATATGCTTGATATAACAAAATACTAATATATTTATTGCGATTATTAAATAATTATTAAATTTTAAAAATAATTATTATTTAAAGTCTGTGTATGAGATATACATAACAAAAAAGAACGATAGTAAAACTTTCCAGGGTCATATGAAATTTATGAAAGCGGAATTCCATTTATAAAAAAGTAAAATTTATACAAAAATAAAACTTTTATGAATGTTTTCATCTAAGTATTAGTTACTTTAAAATGAAAATTTTCAAATTGAAAAAAAAATAAAACATAATCATTCACATTTGAATAGTTAGTTACTCAATTATAAGTACTTTTTAACTCCGATTTAAATAAAGAAATTGACATTTTTACATTTAATTTCTGCTTTTTTGTTTTTTTT